>JAGDYQ010000121.1:1466103-1531103 GCA_021962125.1 Bulinus truncatus
GGGAAAGAGTGGTCGTGCGGTATGAAGCGCGCGACTGTTGAGTGTAAGGGAAAGAGTGGTTGTGCGGTAAAGCGCCCTACTGTTGAGTGTAAAATATTTCATTAGACGACCAAGTAACTTGCTAACATTAATTTATGTTGTATTTTTCAATAATTTTACAAACAGAAATAATACACTGAAAACATATAATGGAGTCAGTTATTTATAAACATATTAATGTATTATCTAGGACCTATATATTTAAATTCATTCTTTAAAAAAAAAGCTAATAATTTAACAAGTGTAACCAGTAAAATAGAATTCAGTGTTAATACTTAGCAACATACATTGGAAAGACACTTTTCAGTCTTTCTTTGCCTTAAGATAGTATAAAAAAACGTATCAGTTTATATTACAGTTATCGAAGTCAAATTTATCCTCTAAATGGTATGTTAATTTACATGTCTAGTTAATTTTTTTGTTTTCTTTTGCTAAATATGTTAAAGTGTTGACTTATTTTACTTCTCTATTTTTTGATATTTCAATTTAACAAAGATTATTACAATGTACGCTATTGAACATTTTATAGTTAGTACTTTTTTCAAATGTTTTTTTTTTGTTTAAATTAAATTATTAGCAATATTTATTAGCTTACTTCATACGGCCATGACCTACTTTAATTTCAGGTAAAAATGAATATTTTTCTCGTCATCAGTCTAATGGGATTCATCGTCGTACAGGCAATGGGTTGCGAGTTTGAAAATACACATTATGAGGTAAAGCTGATAATTATCATATAAAAGGAAAACTTTACTTTTTTGCTCATGTTTTGTTCTACGAAATAAATGCTAAGCAGTAGGCTAGGCTTTAGATATGACATACATGGACATGTCATAAAGAAACCAGTAAAGTACCTTTCTTTCAAACTATAATGACACGTTATTTTTCTGTTTATTTAAAAGAGAAACACATTTTTCCTTCATGATACTTACAAAATAAACTTTTCAGAGTGGTCAGTACTACACCAATGAGACCGACTGTACCACACGCACATGTAATGGCGATGAGTTCACCAGCGCTAAGATCTATTGCTACGGCATCACGGAATGCAGCAGGGAAGGTGCGATTGTCAATGACGGAACTAATTGTTGCTGGATGTGCTGATAGCAAGGCAGGGTATACATGTTTCTAAGCTCTAATTACTTAGGCCAGGAGTTGAATAAATATTACATTACGTACCTAGAATTAATGTCCTACAAGCGTTTTGTGAAATTATTTGGTAATAACTAGTTAGTTAACATAACGAGGATTAATGACACCCTTGTTTTGAATGCCTAAATTGTGTTTAAATGCATTAAATAAATTTGTAAAAAAAGGTCCTCTATATTCTATAAAAAATACTGTCAGCCATGTTAAGAGATGACCTGAATTGTTTACAAAAAAAGGCAGCTGCCAACTACAAGATTATTAAAAAATACTGAAAAATAAGACGGTACCTTTAAAAACACTGAAGCCCAGCACTTAAAAGACATTACCAAAATTATTTAAACCAAATTTATGTTAGGGGGATAGCTACTCTTGGGGCCCCTAGGGCCCTTCATCTCGTATAGCTACCTATAAGGTGTAGAATGGGGCCCTGAAAATGACATAACTATTACTAAAGCTTATATAGTAAAAACCTTTGGCTTCTGTATATGTATTACATTGCCACATTAAAGCTTCTGCTGCGGGCAGAACGAATGGGCAACTATCAGCTACATCTTGTCAGTATCAGGAGAATGGTGAATCTCTTCGCAGCATCTGGTCACAACAATTATGCCAAGTGTGCTCGTCTCTACCTGGAGATGATGATGGGCTTACCTAACTCACATCCAGATCTACACAAGCAGCTCATGTCAGGATCACATGTTACACGGCTTAGTAGTAAACAGTGGGACTGTCAGTTGACCTTACCATAGAGCAGGCAATGATGCGGGCCATTAAAGGTAAGGGAGGAATAACTCATGGAAGAGGAGTGACTGAGAGTGTACGCACCACATGGACTTCCACAATTCATAGGACTGCAGCTGTAAGGACATCTTTAGCGCAGTTTGCTGAGATTGACATCCGGAAGAGGGGTAGTCCAGGATCAATAGAGTTAATGACGATCTTAAAAAAGTTCTCGAATTCTTGAAGTCACATAATCAATTTGATTCTTCTGACACAAGACTCCACAGCATACCATCTGGTATTGCAGCATCTGAATCTGATAATATAAACTGCGACAATGCTGAATAATTTGCGCTGATATTGTTCAGAACATGAGCGGCAAGAACTTTAAGGATGTTGTCCTTAAAAGAAAATCTCAAATAAGAACATTAGCACAAGTAAACAATGCTTCTTCATCAACTTCCAAGAAAGCTTTGATAGGTGTTGATCCCACAGTTCTATTTAATAGGCTTCTGGTCATAATGCAAAGATCACATGATATGGAGAAATATTTCAGCTATGAGCTGTCAACACTTCCTACTTCTCTGTTCAAAGATAACTACATGCGGAAAGTTGATAAATCACAGCTCGGTAAAGAAATCTGGAAGGGTGTAGAACCATCATTGAAACCAAGCAGTTCGATTTATGTTGTAGACGGCGGTTACTTACACCGTGCTGTTCAGTGGCTGGAAGGTGGAACGTATCTTAATGTTGTTAAGCAATACTGAATCACACATAATGGGGATGGAAGCTTCATGAGGAAAAGTACATCCATATTGCCACTGACTTAGATGTGGCTCCACCAGATGTTCTGAAGGTGGTTTGTTGCAAATGTACTTCCTGATCCAGGAAACAGTGTGGGATACGTTTGTGTCGCTGCTTTGAGTATGGTTTGTCATGCATAACAGCCTTCTAAAATTGTAATGGAGAGTCATGTTTGAATGCCAAGGAGCTGGTCAGTGTTGAGGAAATGATTGACAATGAAGAGTTACATGATAATGACATGCTGGATGTAAAGATGAAGAAATAATTGATGATGAATGCTTGGAATTGTTCATACCTTGGGCATTTGAGGAAGAGGTGTACACCAGCATGTGAACACTGTGATTATGGCACGGGGTGAAAGCAACTGCCAGTTTCACCAGCGGATTGATGCCTGCCCCACCCGGAGTCTGAAAGCCATACTACTCACCAGGCCCGTAGCGTGCGGGGGGCAGGGGGCCGGCCCCCCCTACATTTTGTCTGGCCCCCTCTTTTTATTTGCTATACTTAAAAAAATGTATTGCCTGGCCCCCCTGCTATTGTCTGGCCCCTGCTGTAGAATGCCTTGCCCCTGCTGTAGAATTTTCACGCTACGGGGCTGCTACTCACATCAGTTCAGAGTGTTGTATTATTTATTTATTTATGGTTTGTTTTATGAAGTAGTTTTTATATAATGCAACAAACATAAAAAATTATGTATTACTTTTATGAAGCTAGTGCTTCGTCAATACGGTTAAAACGTAGGTCTACTAATGGAGGCAGGCAGTGGCGCAACCAGCAAAAAATGCTGGGGGGGGGGGCTCACATGTTGAAAAAAGTCAGTTTGACAGTCTTATTTGTAACTTTATAACTTAAATTATGTATTTGATGATTTTGCCGGGGGGGGGGGGGCGCCACTGGAAGCAGGTCATATTGGTTACACTTTATTTGAGCTTTCATTTTAAATACTTATATAACATAATCTGAAGCATGTTTGCTGACAGTTTGACGTGGATTAGGCCTACTTCAGATTTACCAAGGTTATTGACACTTACAGAACCGTGAATAGTGGAAAGTTACGTGTAATTCGTGCAATTTTTGCAATGCTGTAGAAAAAATTCCAATGTGTTTCATTCGGTGTCATTCATACCAGTTAATCTTTATATATATATGTGTGTCAGATTCTGCATTTAAACCATTGTAAAGAATTTATTCTGGGTAGGTTGCTAAAACTCCTGGCCTAACTGCCAACCAGAGTAAAGATAGTTTTAAAAACTGATCATTGCTAAATGTACTGATAGTAACCCAGAGTATATACGTTTCTGAAAACCGATTGCTACTAAAAGTGCTGATAACAGAGTATATATATATATATATATATATATATATATATATATATTTGAAAAGATGTACCATATGTAAAAATGAATAAAAAATACGAGATAGAAATCTTGTATGAATGGCCGAGGAATGTAGACTGTCCAATTGTTGAGGTCTCAAAGTCAAACTCGGTGAGAACTTTTTGTTCAAGTCCAGGTGAATGTTACTAAGTCCCAAACATCTGTACATGAGTACCTGACATATGTACATGAGTACCAAACATCTGTATATGAGTACCAAACATCTGTACATGAGTACCAAACATCTGTACATGAGTACTAAACATCTGTACATGAGTACCAAACATCTGTACATGAGTACCAAACATCTGTACATGAGTACCTGACATATGCTTGGAAAGTACCAAGTCCCAAACATCTGTACAAGAGTACCTGACATATGCTTGGAAAGTACCAAGTCCCAAACATCTGTACATGAGTACCTGACATATGCTTGGAAAGTACCAAGTCCCAAACATCTGTACATGAGTACCTGACATATGCTTGGAAAGTAAAGTCGGTTGGGTTTAGTCCGAACAAATCTCCTCATCAGTCGTGGTTACAAAAAAAAAAACAGATACTTTCTAAACTTCTTCTCCCCCGACGGTCGTTTTTTGTTACGCAAGGGACGGGCCAGCCCCTCCGTCCAGTCTCCCCTAGTGACGCCACTGGCCGTTAATAATAAGACATTTTCAATAAAACAGATTAAATCAAAAGGACAAAAAAAATCCTGTATGAACTAAGCGCCGTATGCAGTGGCGTAACGAGGGATGGGCAAAGAGGGGGGGGGGTCATCATACACCGGGCGCTACTCACAAAGGGACACCAAATGGTATATTTTACATATAATATTACATGGTTTTTAAAATTTGGGGGGGGGGACGCTAGAAAGGTATTATGCCCCCGGGTGCTAGTTCAGCTCCCTACGCCACAGGCAGTATGCTTTTCATTGTCTACGTACTCTTAGTCCCAAATGCATTGACTTTCGTTATCAATAGATACAATTTGATCCTACAAGTAATAAAACATAACAAATGATGTTAAATTTACACACAAACAAATCACTGACATGTACATTGCAGCATACGATTAAACTAAATTTACTATTTTTCTTTCCTCTTCCTGCCAGCTATTATGATGAGACTATCTGCAACCAACCATAAGAACTTCTGACAGCATCTGTTGCATTTATCTTTATTTGAGAACATCGATAGACTTACGATATGGTTATCACTTTATGTTTAGTTTTAATTGTAAAATAAGCATGAATTAAAATGAAACATGACACTATAAAACAGAGTTTTTAAAGCTAATATATATATATATATATATATATATATATATATATATATATATATATACAGTGGATTCCGCTTAATTGGGACACCGCTTAGTTGGGAAAGCCGCTTATTTGGGACAAATCTCAAAGAAACGAAACCAAGAAGCCAATAGTAAATTTGTATTTTTAATTGGGGCAGCCGCTTAATTGGGACAAAAAGCCTCGGTCCCGATGTGTCCCAATTAAGCGGAAACGACTGTATATATATATATTATACATTGGTTTTTCATAAAATTTAATCTTCTCATGTTTGAATAAGTGAGTATGCGGCCAAACCCCATTTAACCATAACAAAGTATAAAACAAGCAGTTTAGTTTACATTTATTAATGACGCTTTCGACTGAAGAGCGGGAGACATACAATGTAGAACGTGTACTGCTTTGACATACCCGCATGTGGTAATTACGTGCTAGAATTGCTTACAAACATGTAGAATTATTCAAGCAAGGGAAGTCGCCCATTTATTAGCGGTTCATCATTTTTAAACACAGTTACATCCCTTAATTCGTTTAACCGGGGAATACAAAAATAAATAGAAGTTTTGAGTGGAGAAAACTGGTAAGATAAAACAAAATAAATCGAGAAATCTTAAAGTTACTCCCATCGCTTCAGATTTATATTAAGATAAAATGATCTTATTGTAAATGAAGCTATTTTTTATTAATGTTTAAAGCTTAAAATGTTGAACTAAACATCAGAAAAGATGAAATTCGACAAAACAATGATTTATAATGCACCTGCTTATACAATTAATGTCTCTTGTATATCCAAAAGTTCAGTTACAAAGTGTTAGCTTTTTAATTTTCTCTCTCACTCATATATATATATATATATATATATATATATATATATATATATATATATATATATATATATATATATGTGTCTGTATGTCATCTATCTATCTGTTGATCTATCTATCTATCTTCCAATCTTTCTCTCTTTAATATATCTATCAGCAATGTTCTAACGCTTAACTGAATTAAGGGAGACTGGTTAATGCGCTTGTATTTCAATCTCTGAAATATTGTCTTGACCAAATAGTGACCCACACGTAAGACAAGAAAAAAAAAAAGACTAAAATAATAGTTGAAATTTTACTTTCGTTGGTGTCTCGACAAATCAGCTATACAGCCACTAAATTGTTTAGATCCACACTTTGAGAACCGCAAGTTCTGGTCATGGGTAGACAAAGTTGTCTATATGACGAATGGTGAGATATAAAAAAAAAGTTTAACACATCCCGATATAGGGAGTTATGTTGGCGCATCACGCTATACACACCACAGTACAGTATGGCAAAGTGAGCACAGTTTGTGGCACACATTAATGTAAGCCACAGTACAGTATGGTAAAGTGAGTATGTTTGTGGCTCACAATAATGTACACCACAATACAATATGGCTCATTGATTTATTTGTGGCTCACAATAATGTATTCCACAGTAATGAATGGCTCAGTGAGTATGCTTGTGGCTCACAATAATGCCAATGACATTTTAGTAGCTCCCAGTCTTAAAGTAGACATTGTTGAGAATGGACATGCCAAAACATAGTTACCCTACAAGTGACCACTACAAGACACAGAGCCAATAGAGAAACATAAATATATTTTTATAGTTATAGGTTGCAGGCGTATAGCACTTATTAGCACCAAAGCAAAAAAAAATTGTGTTTTAAAGAAAAAAAAATACAACTTCCTGTTTTGAAGAAGTAAAAACCTGATTTTATATTAAAAAATATTTAGTAATTTATTTAATTCATTTGACAGTTCACAGTAAAAAAAAAATAGCTCTACGAGTGTATCAAGTATGTAATGGATAAATTCAGTTATACATGTACTTGACATAGCTGCATTTAATTAATATATTGTAGGCCCTGTGATCTTATATCAGTATAATAATACCGTGTTTCTATGCAGTAATAAGTGCAATGAATATGTTCACTTTATGTAGATTACTCACGAGATGGTTTTTTGTGCTCCTCTTGTTGGGAACAGCAGGTAAATGTATTTATAAAATAAAAGGATCATAATTAACCATTCGTATAAACCATAATTAGCTAAAACAAATAATTAGCTATAGCTACAATTAGCTAAAATGATAATTATCGAGAACAATATCTAGCTATAACCAGATTTATCTAAAACAATATTTATTTAAAACAGTATTTAGCTAACAAAATTAGCTAGCAAAAACACTAGTTTGCTAAAAAACAATATTTAGCTTAAATAATATTTAGCTAAAACTATAAGTGTACACCCAATCAATGATTAGCCAGTTTACATATAGATTCGCTGTTTTTGTTCACATTGATTTAAAATCATCTATTGCAAAAAGAAAATTTATAGCAGTGTTCTTAAACAGATGCTGCTCCGACCCTTAGCAAACAGGTCATATCAAACAAAGACACACTAGAGGTGACCTGCGACGCAATGAGCTTCGATAACATTCATAATTAACAATTCGGTCAAAACAATAATTAGCTAAAACCATAATTAGCTATAGCTACAATTAGTAAAACGATAATTATCCAGAAAAATATTTAGCTAGAACAAGATTTAGTGAAAACAATATTTAGTTAATACAATATTAAGCTAAAAGATTAGCTAGCTAAAACAATATTTAGCTTAAATAACACAGCCCAAAAAAAAAAAAATTGCGAGTTGCCAAGAATGTTTGAATGAATTTATAGCAATTCATGGGTGCTGATTTCAAAACTGCCACTGCTTTTGCTGAATTGGCTCTAATTTCTGAGATATTGGACACCCTTGAAAATATGATTGTACCCTTTGTGCAAAACAAGTGCAATAAGTTTGGTGTGTGTTGTTTAATTTAACTATACCAAGTTATAACTTTGTTTAGTTTTTTCTCTTTTATAGCTGCTTTCTACAGACATCATGAGTTCATCACGAAGATGCTGCAAACATAATCCGAATGTATTCTATTACATCTGTGGAGAATACATGATTGAAAAGCAAAGAAATATAATCGAATTTGTGCAGCAGGCATATTTGGCTTATTTCGGTGTGAAGCTGGGAGACCAAGACAAGTCTTGGGCTCCCCATAAGGTCTGCAAAAACTGTGTGGATAGCCTACGGCAGTGGACAAATGGTGAGAAGAAAAGTCTAAGTTTCGGTGTACCAATGGTATGGCGAGAGTCGAAAGACCATTTTGGTGATTGCTTTTTTTGTATTGTGAATGTTAAAGGCTTCAATCGCCACAAGAAATCTAAGTGAGATTATCCTGATCTTGAATCTGCAAGGAGACCAATTCCACATAGCAGTGAAGTTCCTATACCAGTGTTTAGTGGATTATTAGAGCTTTCACCATCAGACTCTGACGAAGGGCAAGATCTGGAGTTTTTGGCAGGTGAGAAAAGTGGAAGCGATTATGAAGGAAGTTCTTCAACACCTCAACCATTTAGTCAAGAAGATCTCAATGACCTGATACGATACCTAAATATGCCCAAGCAAACATCTGAGCTTTTAGCGTCCAGGCTCAATGAAAGAAATTTTCTCAAACAAGAATTTTTAAAATTTCTTATCGGAAAAGAGAAGAGTTTCTTCTTCCATATTTCAGCCAAGAGAAAGATCTTGTTTACTGTAATGACATCCTTGGATTTCTGCTCCAAATGGGACTACAAGACTACCATTCCGAAGACTGGCGTCTTTTTATAGACAGTTCCATCAGAAGCTTGAAATGTGTTCTGATACACAATGGTAACCGTTACGCATCTCTTCCTATTGCTCACTCAACAACACCTGAAGAAGAATATGAGAATATCAAAACAGTATTGCAGAAAGTCTGTTATTATGAGCATCAGTGGTCAATTTGTGTTGATCTAAAAATGGTAAACCTCTTGCTTGGGTAGCAGTCAGAATACACAAATTACCCGTGCTTCATGTGCCTTTGGGATAGCAGGGCAAGGCAAGATCATTGAACAAGAGTGACATGGCCTGCAAGGGAAACCATGACTGTAGGTAAAGAAAATATCATCAACAAGCCACTGGTAGACACAATAAGATCATTCTCCCACCGCTTCATATCATTAGGTTTAATGAAACAATTTGTTAAGGCTTTGGGATTTTTGACGGTCCTCAGATTCGAAAACTCATCAACGATCAAAATTTTACAGATTTCACGGATCACCTTGAAGCTTCTTCATGTAACAGTTTTGTTTCAGTTGTCAGGAACTTCTTAGGTAATAACAAAGCAGAGAATTACGAAAACCTGGTACAAGATATGCTCGCTAACTTCAGAAACATTGGAGCAAATATAAGCATCAAGGTACATTACCTGCACACATGGGTTATGACTTTTTTGTAACCTCATATTTACATGGCAAGAAAAGGTGACTTTTAATGAGTGTATTATGACACAAATAACCTTTTCTGAAAATATTTGAAAAACCTTCCCCACCAAACCATAAAACGAATATTATATATTAATATATATAACACAACGCTGTAATGGAAAGTCACATAAGAACAACAAGTGCAATGCATGTAAGCATGAGTATAGAGATGTCCAAAATATGAAACATAAATTAAGTTTTATGCTTCATCATTAGTGAGAATAAAACAGTTATTAGTGTATTTGAAGTCTCCCAACGTGGAACATTATCTTGCATTATTTGTATAGCTCTTTCTGCATAGCAGTTACTTCGTTCTATACCAGGTATTGCTTAATCTTCACAGGCCCAGTGCCTCAAGAAGCATCTTTCTGCTTCAGCGTATCTATGCAAAGCAGGTGCTAAAATCTCTTTTCCTATTTTCCAGTCCCTTTGATCTGAAAACCATACTTCAGACCATGCATGTCCTCACTATGAAAGTACACACAAGTTCAAATTTCTCGTTTCTATTTTCCGGAATGCCAGAAGTGCTAGTATTGCACTTGAATTCCAACGAGCATTACTTAAAGCCGTCTGTCTGTGGAAGTGAATTACTGGAAAGGTTTTATTTCATTCGTAATAGTGAAATACTTGCGTCAAATGATGTAAGAACTTCATGTTGTCTTTCCATCCTTTGTTTTCTCACATGATTTCTGAACTACTATCTTGAGAATCAAATGACTCTTTAAGTGACTCGTAATTTGCGCTAATTTCAGCAACAAATGGACAAGAAATGTTTTGATTAGACGTTTCCCTGCCGAAAACAGAATCCATAGCATGCTTGAGTACTAGGCCTAAAACATAATGCTGGCAGCCTATGTACTGAGGGATTTGTCCACTGTTCTGTTGACAGTAATTTTGCAGCTTGCGTACCACACCATTTTTGCTGCCAGAATTTGCATTCCTTGTATCGCAAATAATTACTCGAATACATGATAGAGTTCGTATTCAGCTAGAACAGCCCTATTCGCTGTAAATATTGTCTCTGCTTTTCCATTTGTCAGAGACAATACGGCTAATCGAATTTCTTTTTCAACGTTTTTCAGTAAAACAACTTGTTTTTCTCCTTCTATTCTTTTTCTGTCAAAATGTATGCATCATTCAAAACTTTTAAGCTGTTTTTATAAACTGCAACTTCAACAAATCTGCTTCTTTATAGGTTGCCTTATACACTCCTGACTGGGAAGGAGCTTCAATATTGGGAGAGTGTTCGCTTATTTTTTTTAAAACTTTACAAGCTTTATTTGTTGACAAATTTGCTTTCCTACAAAATTAATTACAAACAGACGATTACAGTTGAATGAAAATGAAATAAAAGAATACAATATTCTCACATCAACCAAGCAGACTTTCAAATTCCAAGCAGACCACTCATGACAATTACCAAACAAAGGTATCATAAGATTTGACCATTTTTGGTACAGTTGCAGTAGACGCATAATACATTCAAAAAGTGCACTTAAAATTTAAAATAAACTTTTTTGATTTATTTTGTTTCAGACATGGAGGTAAAAAATACCCTATAAAGTTTCTGGATGTAATTAATGTAATCAAATATTTGTTAATGCGCAATCCATAAAGGAGTAATTTTATTGAAAAACACTTCTTATTTGTAAACACAAGATGGCGTTGGTGGGGAAGGTTTTTTGGAGTGAAAAATAAATTAATATTATTTTCATATTTTGTTCACAATTGTTCATTAAAAAATGCCATGATGGAGTAGAGATATCAAGGAAGATGGGACATAATATGATGGCTGACTACTATTGGAGCCTGCAGCGCAATTGCCCCAACGACACACACAAAAGGAAGTCGAGCAAACAGCGATTTGCTAATGCATTACCATAGACAATTAACATATTAATTAATTAATTAGACATAATTAGTTTTTCAAATGAAAATGTTTTCTTATATAGCACTATTACATATCTTTTTAAAAAAATTCTGCATGACTATTAACATTTTCACTAGTATTTGTTAGTATACTATTTTACTTCATGCAATTCTTGACAATTTTCAAACACGGTGCATACATTATTTAATTAATTTTAATTATCTCGTAAAATAGAGCCAATCTAGCAAAAGCACTTACATATTCTAAATTAAGAATACCGGTCAGTATCGTTGTACCGCTGTCACGGTTGGGGATAACAAAACGTACGCAACAACAGCTGACGTCACATGCACGGGTGATAACTTTTTTCATATGCCTGTGTGTGTGTGTGTGTTTGAACGTAATTTATTAAAATCTTTCACCAAAACTGAACAGTGATGACAAGATGACAAAAACAAACAGGATGTTGCTACTAGAACAGCCAACTGGAATTAATTAATTTTTTTTTCCCGCCGTCCAGCTATAGATGTGCGCATGCACGACTAAACGGACTCCGTATTATTTTTTTTTCGGGGTCCATCTATAGATGTGCGGCTGTGCGGCAGGAGGACTGCATATTATTGCTAATTTTTTTTTGTTTACGGGGCTAGTGTTAGGGTTAGGGTTAGGAATAGGGTTAGGCGCAATATCTATAGCCGGATCCCGAAAAAAAAATAATACGGAGTCCGTCTAGTCTCGCATGCGCAATAATCATTCCAGTTGGCTGGTCTGGCACTGCGGAAAAAAAAAGTGTGTGAAGTCCCTGTAAGGATGAGATGACATCTCAAAGAGAGAAAAATCCAGTAGTGGGATGGTTTTTATGGTGCCCTTCTCTCATCCCCACCACACCCGATAGTGCAATGGCCATTGATGCACCGCGGGACACATAGCGGTTACTTAAGCCACGACCTGAAAATATCCAGATCCCGCCAAATATAGTATCGATTACCATACAAATAGCATTTCTCTTATAAACCACTGATTAATAACCAAAGTAGAGATAATAAATCGGTTAAGTGATACGTAATGAAATTATGTTATTTACAATGTCCCATTTTCAGTGTATTGTCCCTTCACACTTTAAACAAAAAAATTCCCGATAAAACATTTATTCGTAAATTATCTGTTTTCACCAATTCGTTAAAAGAAGACAAGCTACTTCGACTACTGGATACTCAGAATGATATCAGCTTTGAAGGGAAACATGAAGTACTCTGTACTGCGGCGGTAAGTTCACGGTAATATAGATGATATTTCACAGTAATATAGATGGTAAGTTCAATGTAATTTACATGGTAAGTTCACAGTAATTTACATGGTAAGTTCTCGGTAATATTGATGGTAAGTTCACAGTAATTTACATGGTAAGTTCACAGTAATTTACATGGTAAGTTCTCGGTAATATTGATGGTAAGTTCACAGTAATTTACATAGTAAGTTCTCGGTAATATTGATGGTAAGTTCACAGTAATTTACATGGTAAGTTCACAGTAATTTACATGGTCAGTTCTCGGTAATATTGATGGTAAGTTCACAGTAATTTACATGGTAAGTTCACAGTAATTTACATGGTAAGTTCTCGGTAATATTGATGGTAAGTTCACAGTAATTTACATGGTAAGTTCACAGTAATTTACATGGTAAGTTCTCGGTAATATTGATGGTAAGTTCACAGTAATTTACATGGTAAGTTCTCGGTAATATTGATGGTAAGTTCACAGTAATTTACATGGTAAGTTCTCGGTAATATAGATGGTAAGTTCACGGCAAGAAAATTTTGTTGTGTGTATGGTGGGATCGCCAAGGAATAATTCACCACGAACTGTTAAACATGAATGAAACGGTGACTGGAGATGTGTATGTTCAGCAGCTCCAAAGAGTCCAAGAAAAATTGTTGGAAAAGCGGCCTGCACTCGTCAACCGCAAGAACGTCATTCTGCTGCATGATAATGCAAAACCACACACAGAGTGACTCAAGAAAAAATTGTTGAACTTGGCTGGTCTGTTTTGCCACATCCCACATACTGTCTAGACCTTGCTCCAACGGATTACCACCTTTTCTGTTCCTTGCACAGTTTTTTGAATAGAAAAACCTTCACTTCAGACAAGGGAGTGAATGAGGCTGTCCTTGAAATCTTTCAGTCAAAGCCTATCCATAGTAATGAGAAGGGTATCGATATTCTGAAAACGAGATGACAGCAAGTCATATCCAATAATGGAGAATACATTTTAGATTAATTTTAATTTGTTTTTGTTTTATCAAAAAATAAATGTACGAACAAAAAACGGAAGCTATTTATGACTCGACCTTATAGTAGCAGTTAACAATTGCAACACATTCATATTATTCCTTTATGTTTGAATGAATAGTACTCTCCACATTTTTAATTTTTAAGATTTGATTGTTTGGTTATTGAATAAAGCTATTATTGTATTGTTGCCAAATAAAATTTTAAAAAGTAAATTAAAAAAACAACTGAGTTAGATTTTAAGAAACAGCACAAGCTTAGTGCTAGTTATTTGCTAGCACTTTCCCTATGGTACCTTTACTATACCTATAGATATGTCACTTTCTCTCTCTCCCCCTCTCTCACTCTATCTATCTATCTATCTATCTATCTATCTATCTATCTATCTATCTATCTATCTATCTATCTATCTATCTATCTATCTATCTATCAATCTATCAATCTATCTATCTATCTATTTATCTATCGATCAATATATCGATCTATCTATATCTATATATATGTATATATATATATACATCTATCTATCTATCACCTATCTATTTACTGACAAATTTTGGAGTTAAGGTATCAAACCAAAATCAGTGATCCATATAAAAAATTAAAAGCGTAGACAAAAACAGTTATATTTTCTGTATAACTGTTTTCTAGCAACTCTGTCTTTAAAAAAAAAAACAACAATTAAATGTGTTCTGAAAATATAACGCTGCTGAACAGAGTGAATTATTAACAAAGTTAATGGTTCTTTAAAAAAATCAACTGTGCTGAAGATATTGCAACTTGAAAACCTTCAGGACTCAGAAAGCACAGACTAAAAAAAAATTAATTGTATTTTTGAATGACGTACTTACAACTACTCTGCAATACAGTCAGGTTAATGTGTTATGTAACTAGTATCGTTTTACTGTTTAATTCCTACTGTGCAATATTATTGTTCTTCTAATCTAAAAACAGCATTTTAAACCGTGCCAAATTTTTTCATTTAATGCAACTGCCGAATACCATAAAACACGAGATAACAAGTGCATTGGGGCAGTATTTATAGGAGCTCAAATGGTGTGAAATTTGGTATATGCATGTTTTATATTACAGTGAACCAGAAAACAAAAATTATAAAGTGAGCCACCCTAATATATATATATATATATTTACCACCTCCCCCCAGGGTCAACTGAAGATGAAATTGAGCTGGTTACAGAAGAAATCAGCCGATGAGATCATAATACCCCCCGAGGACGAGAGAGTCGAGATCGTGGGGCCAGTGCCGTCGCATGACTGCAGCGGGTGCCTGGAGAACCTGTTCATGACTAGGCTGAGCATGTGGACCCACGAGTTCGACAGGGGCTCCAGCTACTACTGTGTGGTCTCCATCGGCGAGCAGGAGTTGAACCGGTCTCTCGTCATGCTTCCATGGGAGACAACAGAACTTCCTGCGGTCACGACAAATGCGCAAAACAACGGAAGAGAAACGATACAGGCCTAGAGAGATGAACGTTCGGTATTCGTCCATAATCCATTCCTAGTCATCCACGAAAACCAAATAACACGTAAATCAAAACCGACGAAAACCGAAAAACACTTAAATCAAAACCGACGTAAGACGTAAACCGAAGCCGACGCAATTGGAAGTAGCTATTTACATACTAATCAATAAAAACTAATGAATTATTCCTTAGTCCCTTTAAGTCAGAAATTTATTTCTACATCTCTTCAACGTAGCCGTAGTGTGTTATCCAAAGGCATCGGAGTATTATAAACATGCCCCAGGGTGTTATCAACTTGCCCCAGAGTGTTTTCAACTTGCCCCAGAGTGTTTTCAACTTGCCCCAGAGTGTTTTCAACTTGCCTTTGAGTTTTATCAACTTGCCCCAGTGTGTTATCAACTTTCCCCAGAGTGTTTTCAACTTGCCTTTGAATGTTATCAACTTGCCTTTGAGTGTTATCAACTTGCCCCAATGTGTTATCAACTTGGCCTAGAGTATACTCAACTTGATCCATGGGGTTATCAACTTGCCCAAGGGAGTTATCAACTTGCCCCAGGGTGTTTTCCAATTGTCCCAGGGTGTTATAAACGTACCCCATAATATGATCAACTTTATCCATGCGGTTATTAGCTTGTCCCAGGGTGTTATCAACTTACCCCAGGGTATTATCAACTTGATTTCTGGTGTTTCACCCCAACGAAATTCGATAGTGACAATAACAATGTAGGCACCACGGGAGACATACCAGAGTCTTTTAAAAAAATACGTTCTCTTAGCCCTAACGGACCATCGAGACAGATGAACTGTAGAATTCATCTGTTTCTTTAACCTCAGCATATAAAGAAAGTGTGTGGTTAGCACAACGCCCAACCGCCTTTACTTCCCCAATTTAAGTCAGGTACCCATTAAAAGCTGGGTGGACTTGTGGGACGACTTTGCACCGAATTTCAAATGGAAAAAATTCTGGGCCTCACCGAGGATTGAACCCAGGACTCTCAGTCGAGTATCTACACCACTCGGCCATCCGTCCAACCCAAAGACTTTAACCATGACTTAAAAATATCCACCGGTCCTCAATTGACATACACCTTTAGCTTGATCAATGTATTACTTTTGTTTCGATACATACCAACGCAATGGAGAGTGTCATACCTTTGCTGACCCCACCCACCCCACCCCCCCCTCCAAAACCTTCGTAAGATAACCATGTCATAGTGATACTATGTTACATACATTAAAAGAATCGCGTTTTTTAGTTTTGCTGTTCTTTAAAAAAAATAGGTAACATTTAAATCTGTGTCTTGATCCGCGGTTCTCAAACCAAAGGATACGGGGAAAGATTATGCAGGGGTACGCTGCATGGGCGTCGCTAGGAATTTTTCCAGGGGGGGGGGGCAAAAATTTTCCAGGGGGGGGCAAATAACAACTTTATGACATTTTTTTTTAAATATAAGGGGGGGGGGGAGAAAATGCCCCCCTCTTATATGACATTTATTTCAAAATGTAGGGGGGTGCAAATGCCCCCCCCCCATGAATACGCCCATGGGTACGGCATCGACATACACATTTTTGTTTAAAACGACCAAGGGTTTGAAGAACTTACGTGTGATGGGGATACCAGAGGACATACTTGCCCCACCCTATAGGGGAAAGGTTTGAGAACCGCGGGCCTAGATGCACGCATGTTTTACTTAGTAAGGGTGGAGAAAATAAAAAAAGATACATTTTAATTTTAAGCATCTTCTGTCAGATGGACGAGATCTGTACCACGCTGCACGTAAAAGCAAGTGTAAGTGTATCATCATGTCCGACTCTGACCAATCCCCAACATGGAGCCTTCTACAGTCCAAACTTTGCGGAAAAGACTCCAGCGATTTCGTCTCGGATATTTCCGTTGAGATGGTTCCGGACTTAAAATCAGCCATATTGGTTTCAAGAAATAACACAGGGTAAGTAGTGAACGTTTATTTAAGCTTATTTCATCAAGCATATTAGATATAGTTAAATAGAACAAGACAAAAGCGTTGAAGCCTTGGACGATATAGGATAATCTGGGCCCCTCCTCTTTTCTAGAAAAAGATCTCGTGCTCTATGCGTCTCCAATCCGACTCCCGTAAAATCAGCCCTTGGATCTGTTTGGTTTTAGGCCTTCATAGAATACATTAACAATACATACTACATCATGTATCAATCATAGCGCATAAATAATGACACAAAACAAACCAGTAATAAAGTCATTGTTTAGAAAGAGAATACATACTTCTATCTTTTTCTTGATTGATAAAAACTATAAATTTAGTGGAAAGATTTTTTTGCAGGTAATATGGTGCATTCAAGCTTAACTTTTTATTAAAAACATCATAAAAAGGAATGCGTTTTGAATTTTAATTAGTTTCACATTCATTTCATTTTTAAATATAAACATACGTAAACTTTTTAATGGACTACCATTTTAATATATTGTGAACAAACATTTGTCAATTAATTTATAACTTTAAATTATAATAAATCAACCAGGTCAAGAAAACCGCTGCTTGAAGATCTAAGAACCTGCAATGAAGAAGTGTTTGTCAATAATTGCAGCCCCGATGACAACGTGGTTGTGTTCAGCACATCTGGGTCCACGGGATTTTCTAAACTGGTGCCGAAAACACACCGAGAAATAGTGGACAACAGCATTAAAAATGGCTTCAGTCCGTTTGGAGAGCACGAACTTTTGGATTTGGATCTAGTCTTGTATACTGACTTGATGTTAGGTAAAAAAAAAAGTAATCAATGTGTAGATTTTTGAACTAATCCAGTATAATGACTAATCAAAGAAAAAAAAAGCACACAAATGTTGCCTCTCTGCTATCTAAATTAAAAATTTATTGACGAATAAAAAACTGTCCGTTCTCTAAATTTCCATTCAATTTATGTTTTCTACATAAATTGCAAAAAAAAAAAAAATATCAAGAAAATAACCAAGCAGAAGGAAACGTATGCATCTTGCGCATAACGAAAATGGTTTCTTTCCATGAAGTTATCTTGGTGTACAACACATAGTCTTGTTAGGTTATTCGTATGAACTATATTGGTATGGTTCCCAAACGCCCCCCTCCCCACCCCCAACTTAATGCCAGGTACCCATTTGAAGGTTGAGTGACTTTGGGAACTTTCACTATATGGTATAAAAATATAAAAATAGACAAAATCAACAAAAATATTTTGTTGTAAATATAATAATAATAATAAAAAAAAATCAGAAATTAAGATTGATAAATGGCTATTTTAATCCTGTATATTTACATTCGTTGTATGCTATGTATACTCAGGTAGGGGACATGCATTTTCAGCCTTCTCCATTCTGGTGCCAGTAACCAGGGTACTGAAGGATGACTATGACCTCGATCACACTTCTGCCTGCAAGGACTTCTGGGAAGCGGCGGCCAAAGAGAAATGTGCACTGGCGCTCTTGGTTCCACTTGAAGTGAACAAGCACTTGGGCTATGCAAAAAGAGTTGATGGTCTAATTCCTCACAGGTTTAAATACCTGACGGTGATAGGTCAGGCAATAACAAAGGTAAGAAGATACAAAATAATATAATAGCGATTTGGGTTCTGCGTTAAATCGAAAGTAAAGAATTAAAAATACAACAGTATTGCAGTTTAAAATACAATCATAAAAAAGTCGGATCTGCTTGAAACCAAAAAATAACCCAGCCTACCGATCACGCCTATGGGGATATAATTATATGCAAAGGTTTTGCAGGGTACAGCTAGTATATATAATAATAGTGGTCTCAAATTGAAAGTAGAAACGAAGAATTCAGTAAGGGAGTCTTGCAAGAGTATCGATTCGATTAATATTGTTTTTATTTATAAATTTACAGTTTTGAACATTTTCTGCTGTTTTCAAACATGAAACCCAAAGGCCAATTTTGTTTCGCATTTTAACAGCATATTGCAACCTTACATAGTAATAAAACAGGCAAAAATCGGGTCTGTCCGAAATCAAACATAGCCTGGCCTACTGATCGAACATAAGGGGGAATATAACTAAATGCAAATGTTTTGCGGGGTACAGCTAGTGTTTTATTATTGACTAACCTTTACAAGACATACATCTTAATATAATAGCTAATTATATAATGCTAATAATGTGTAGGCGATCCGCGCTATTTATTTCAACCTTATAAGATGATAGGGACTGGTTTGTGAGCGATAAAGTGCTCGACTGTCGACCTAGGTGTCCCGAGTTAGAACCAAAAGAATAGTTTCGGGTGAAGGTGAAAATTCCCTCTATGCCTCTATGGCTTTTGCACTATCAGTTTGGGCCGAAATATAAACAGAGCACTGTAATATATTGCCCTATAGTGGTCCATAGGGTTTAATAGCCCCATAGTGCTTTAAAGGGTGTGAATGCTCCATAGTTGTTTAAAGGGTGTAATTGCTCCATAGTGGTTTAAAGGGTGTAATTGCTCCATAGTTGTTTAAAGGGTGTAATTGCTCCATAGTTGCTTAAAGGGTTTAATTGCTCCATAGTTGTTTAAAGGATGTAATTGCTCCATATATATGTTTAAAGGGTGTAATTGCTCCATAGTGGTTTAAATGGTGTAATTGCTTCATAGTTGAGTAAAGGGTGTAATTGCCCCAAAGTGGTTTAAAGGGTGTAATTGCTCCATATATGTTTAAAGGGTCTAATTGCTCCATAGTGGTTTAAAGGGTGTAATTGCTCCATAGTGGTTTAAAGGGTGTAATTGCCCCATAGTGGTTCAAAGGGTGTAATTGATGAAACCACAACTCACAACCTGTAAGTCGAGCTAGAGCATGTAGATCCACCTTACTTCCAACCGTGAACCGCCACACGCCACCTGCATCATCTTTTTTATATGATGTTTTTTTTTTTTTAAAATTAAATTGAAAATAAAGTCAGTTATTTTCGAAATGAATTTTTTACATTTTGGTCTGAAGTTCAATCATTCAGTTATCTGCAATCTGGACAATCAACAATTTATTTCATTAGATTTTAATTTACAACAGCCAGTTTTTAGTTTTCAGACTTAAAGTAAAATTACATTTCAGTTGTTGTTTTTTTTTCATACAAATAAGCTTTGCACACATGTATTTTTAAAGGGTAATTATTTTTTTTGTCATTTACAGAACCAGGCCAAGAAATTTTTCCACTTGGCAGATACAGTCATCATTTGCTACGGCAGCACAGAATGTTTGGGAATATCCAAAACTTATGCAGATGGTTGGTTTATTTGAAATGAATTAATCATATAAATTATTATTATTTTTTTGTATTAACTTAACACTGGGTAATCAAAGGTTAATATTTTTTTACAGACACACAAACACACACACACACACACACATACATATATATATATATATATATATATTTATATATATATATATATATATTAAAACTTTTACACGCGAATTTGAAAATATGCGGTCTGGGAATAGAAAAAAAATATAACTTTAAAACTTCATTTTGAAGATGACATAAAGATAAAATTATAGTATGCAACTTATAATGGCAGTAAATTACAAAAATTTAAGAAAATTTAAAATTCTGCATCTCTTGTTGGACGTCTTGATTCCCCGTTATAGGCCTACAAGATATACATTTTTTTTTCTATTTAAGGATAGAATCATGTCTTATGTAATGGCTGATCACCAATACAAATAACTCTAATACCCTCTTTTCTTTGAAATAAATTCATAAATATTGTAATGTACTTTAAACAGTCATTGACATAGTAAAACATAGCATGAATAGTCCCTATAGTTCTAAATGACATGTTTTCAAAATTCTTGAGGTATTGCAAGATGTCCGTATGCTCTTTTAACGTCCGTATGCCCTTATGTCCGTTAGCCATTATTATGTCGTATGCCCTTATATCCGTATACCCTAATGTCTGTTTGCCCTGAACATGTCTTTATGCCCTTACGTCCATTTGCCCTTATTAAATCAGTATTCCCTTATGTCAGTATGCCCTTATGTCCGTATGCCCTTATGTCAGGATGCCCTTATTAAGTCACTATGATTTTATGTCCGTATGCCCTAATGTCAGTATGCCCTTATTATGTCCGTATGCCCTTATGTCCTTAAGCCCTTATGTCCTTATGCCCTTATTAAGTCACTATGCACTTATGTTCGTATACCCTTATGTCCGTATGCCCTTATGTCCGTATGCCCTTATTATGTCCGTATGCCCTTATTAAGTCCGTATGCCATTATTATGTCCGTTTTCCCTTATGCCGTTAAGACGTCAACTGAGGTGTAGAGTTTCACATTTCGCTCTATATGCCAACTATTAAAGCGTTGTTTTGCTACCGAATTCGCAAGCCGCCTTCACTTTCGAAACTAATGCCAAACTTTTTTTAATTTTAAACTTTTAAAAATTAATTGAATCTGCGAACCTCGACATTACGTCCATCCTTGACCTTCAGTTTCAAAGATTAGAATTTACACCATTTGATCATTCCACCATCCGTCCAACACTCCATCCATACCTCGGTACATTCATCCAACAATATATGTGACCATCCGTCCATCACTCCATCCATACATGGTACGTATTAGTGTTCAATTTTACATGGAACGTAATAGTGTACAATTTTACATGGAACGTAATACTGTTCAATTTTACATGGAACGTATTAGTGTTCAATTTTACATGGAACGTAAAAGTGTTCAATTTTACATGGTACGTAATATTGTTCAATTTTACATGGTACGTAATAGTGTTCAATTTTACATGGAACGTAATAGTGTTCAATTTTACATGGAACGTAACAGTGTTCAATTTTACGTGGAACGTAATAGTGTTCAATTTTACTCACGTGATAAGCCGACATCTCAGTACTTAGGTATACAGTAGGTCACATGGAGATGTTTTGTTATACAGTGTTATTATATCATGTTTCTTCTTATGACAGCAACTACATACAACAACTACATTTTTATGGGAGAGGCCAAACTTTGGTGGTGCCTGGGCAAACTTTCAAAATACCGCCCAATACTCTTGCTTAAAAAAACATTAAAAGAACTAAAATGGTAAAAGTCCCACGTGGTTATCACCCTAATGTATATATATATATATATATATATATATATATATATATATATATATATATATATATATATATATATATATATCATTCCTATGCATCATATATAATACTTTTTTACTAGCTGCCCCCTGCAAAATCTTTGCATAGAGTTATATCCCTTTAGTCTTGATCTGTAGGCTAGGTTATTTTTTTGGTTTCCTGCAGATCCGATTTTTTCATGATTTTTATTACTATTGTTTAAGTTTGACGATTTTAAACTGGAATACTGTTGTTAATATTCTTTACTTTTGATTTCACGCAGAACCCAGACCACTATTATTTTTATAATACTTTGATTGTATATAATACTGACTCCGACATCTAGCCAGCCTGACAGCTGAGAATTTACTCTAAATTTAAACTATTCTCTTTCACAGTTTTTCAATGAGGATTTCCCCGAATTATCCTATGGCAAACCAGATAAAGTTAAACTTAAAAACTTGGCCGAAGAGAAGTTTGGATACAAAGGACAAAAGTAGCTGTCGGAGCCGAAGTGAAACATTTTCCCCTAAAAATGTTCCACTTGGAAAAAAAAAAAGAAACGCAATAGAAATCTTTTTACTGTAAATTCAATGGTCAACACTAATTTATATAGAAAACAATTTTTTTGAATTATATTTAAGCAGAGTGCATAGACTATAGAGAGCTGAACTCTGGTATTGTGACAAAAAATCAAGTTCTACACACACACATCAGACGCATTCACACATATGTTTACTTACTTATAATTCCTTTAACTTCCTACTGGTCAAATATCCTCTGAACCACCCGACAACGTACTCTGTTTTGGGAGGTCGTTTCAATTCCCCCAAGTTTGGTTACAAATGTTCATCTCCTGATCCCAAGACTTTCTCCAAGCGCCAGCTGCCAGAGATCTTCGTTCATGAATGGATACCCAAATGTTAACGTAATATATATAAAACGATAGTATTACAAAGTGTTTGTCATAAAGATGTATATTACTAACTGTATTTCAGAAAGATATAAATTACTTTCATTCAACTAGGTTTGTTAAATACGCCTCCAGTTTCATGAATCCAAGTGACTACTCCAGATTGTTCCAAGCAGCTTTGAACTGTATACATCTACCTAAGCTCCAGACGCTCTGCAATGGCTGCACTAGTTAAGAGCTCGCTACCCCATGGCAGTATGCTTCTCATTGTCTACGTACTCTTAGTCCCAAATGCATTGACTGTCGTTATCAATAGATACAATTTGATCCTACAAGTATAAAACATACCAATTGATGTTAAATTTACACACAAACAAATCACTGACATGTACATTGCAGCATACGATTCAACTAAATTTACTATTTTTCTTTCCTCTTCCTGCCAGCTATTATGATGAGACCAACCATAAGAACTTCTGACAGCATCTGTTGCATGTATCTTCATTTGTAAACATCAATGGTTATCAGTTTATATTGAGTTTTAATTGTAAAATAATTATGAATTAAAATGAAACACTGAAACACTATGAAAACAGAGTTTTTTTTAAAGCAAGCTATTTTCTAATATATATATATTGGTTTTTCATAAAATTTAATCTTTTCATGTTTGAATAAGTAAGTATCCGACCAACCCCCATTTAACCCTAACAAAGTTTAAAACAAGCAGTTTAGTTTACATTTATTAATAACGCTTTCGACTGAAGAGAGGGAGACATACATGTGTACCGCTCTTACCTACCTGCATGCGGTAATTACGTGGATCATGATTTGAAACACGTACTATTATTCATGCAGGGGAAGTCAGCCATTTATTAGCGGTTCATTATTTTCAAACACGGTTACATCCCTTAATTAGTTTAATCGGGGAAATAAAAAAAAATAAATAGAAGTTTAGAGTGGAGAAAACGGATAGGATAAAACGAAATAAGTTGAGAAACCGTAAAGTTACTCCCATCGCTTCAGATTTATATTAAGAAAAATATGAAGTACATTTTTATGGATAAGTTATTGTCCATTAATGTTTAAAGCTTAAAATGTTGAACTAAACATCAGAAAGGATGAAATTCTACAAAATAGTGATTTATAATGCTAATTTGCACAAGACAAAACATTTCAATCAGGTAAGATTTTAAGAGTTACATGCTTATACAATTAAATTCTCTTGTATATCCAAAAGTTCAGTTACAAAGTGTTGGATTTTTAATTTTCTCTCACTCTCTCTTCTCCCCCCCCTCTGTTTATATATATATATATATATATATATATATATATATATATATATATATATATCATCTATCTATCTGTTGATCTATGTATCTATCTTCCAATATATCTCTCACTAATATATCTAACTGTTATCTATTTATCTGTCCATCTGTGCACGGCCTCACCAATCTTCTAACGCTTAAACTGACATTAGTTAGGGAATTAAGGGTGACTGGTTAATGCGCTTGTATTTCAATTGTCTTGACCAAATAGTGACCCACACGTAAGACAAGAGAAAAAAAAGGCTAAAACAATAGTTGAAATTTAACTTTCGTTAGTGTCTCGACAAATCAGCTCGAGAGCCACTAATTGGTTTAGATCCACACTTAGAGAATCGCAAGTTCTGGCCATGGTAGCCAAAGTTATCTATATGTTCTATGTTTAGATCTATGTTTAGATCTATGTTTAGATTTTAAACACACTCCGATATAGGGAGTTATGTTGGCGCATCGCATTATACACACCACAGTACATTATGGCAAAGTGAGTACAGTTTATGGCGCACACATTAATGTAAACAACATTACAGTATGGCAAAGTGAGTTTGTTTTTCGCTCACAATAATGTACACCACAGTACGATATGGCTAATTGATTTTATTTGTGGCTCACAATAATGTTAAACACAGTAAAGAATGGCTCATTGGGTATGTTTGTGGCTCACAATAATGTACACCACAGTACACTATGGCTCATTGATTGTATGTGTGGCTCACAATAATGTTAAACCACAGTAAAGAATGGCTCATTGGGTATGGTTGTGGCTCACAATAATGTAATCCACAGTAAAGAATGGCTCAGTGGATATGTTTGTGGCTCACAATAATGCCAATGACATTTTAGTTGCTCCCAGTCTTAAAGTAGACATGGTTAAGAATGGACATGCCAAAACACAGTGACCCTACAGGTGACCACTACAAGACACAGAGCCAATAGAGAAACAAAGATTTTTATAGTTATAGGTTGCTGGCGTATAGCACTTATTAGCACCAAAGCAAAAAAAAATTGTGTTTTAAAGAAAAAAAAATACAACTTCCTGTTTTGAAGAAGTAAAAACCTGATTTTATATTAAAAAATATTTAGTAATTTATTTAATTCATTTGACAGTTCACAGTAAAAAAAAAATAGCTCTACGAGTGTATCAAGTATGTAATGGATAAATTCAGTTATACATGTACTTGACATAGCTGCATTTAATTAATATATTGTAGGCCCTGTGATCTTATATCAGTATAATAATACCGTGTTTCTATGCAGTAATAAGTGCAATGAATATGATCACTTTATGTAGATTACTCACGAGATGGTTTTTTGTGCTCCTCTTGTTGGGAACAGCAGGTAAATGTATTTATAAAATAAAAGGATCATAATTAACCATTCGTATAAACCATAATTAGCTAAAACAAATAATTAGCTATAGCTACAATTAGCTAAAATGATAATTATCGAGAACAATATCTAGCTATAACCAGATTTATCTAAAACAATATTTATTTAAAACAGTATTTAGCTAACAAAATTAGCTAGCAAAAACACTAGTTTGCTAAAAAACAATATTTAGCTTAAATAATATTTAGCTAAAACTATAAGTGTACACCCAATCAATGATTAGCCAGTTTACATATAGATTCGCTGTTTTTGTTCACATTGATTTAAAATCATCTATTGCAAAAAGAAAATTTATAGCAGTGTTCTTAAACAGATGCTGCTCCGACCCTTAGCAAACAGGTCATATCAAACAAAGACACACTAGAGGTGACCTGCGACGCAATGAGCTTCGATAACATTCCAAGGGAGGTCAAATCACTCCTGCTTCTAGACATACAGAGAAAAACTATTTTTGACGATGAATTCAAAACTGTGGCAAGTTATCCGACGATCAAAGGGGAGTCTTCCGAACATGTAAAGGATTATTTTAAAAGCTTATGAATAATATGTATTAAAAAAAAATAAGTAAAACAACTGTAACCTTGTGTTGTTAAGACTTCAGGCTCGCCTAATATGTACAGTTGTACTTTTCAATACTACTCGATCAGCTCGCCAAATGTTACGTTATAATTACAACATTAAATATAAAAGGACAAACTCCTTGCAGCTCAATGCATAAAACAATACTATAATTAAACTTTAATTTTTTAAATACTATATAAAGAGTTCTTCTAGCTACCAATAGGTCTGCAATAGCTAATTACTTCTAGCTACCAGCATATCTACAATAGTTATCTACTTTTAACTGGCTGTGTCTACTCTAAGCTAGTAAGCGCTGTACTCATTTTTTCTCTCGTTACTAAATTATCTATTCGCTTAACTTAATAATATGGCAACACAAAGGTCAGGGGTATGACTTTAGGGGGGGGGGGGTGAGAATTCAAACTCGCTATGAATGTGCCCTTAAAAGGCATCAAATCTTAACTTAGGAGCTTAACTTGAGACTCAGTCATGAAAGTGGGTTATATTATGTTATGGAATTGTCAATTAAGATAGGGGGGGGATAGGTGTCGCTAGCTTGATAAGGGAGATAAAAGTTTTACCTGTGAATGTAGAGATGGGTGTGGTAAAGGTAGGTGGAGGAAAATTTTTAACCTTACACAAACAAACAACCAGTGGCACAACCAGGCTAAATCATCAATACGTAATTTACGTTATAAAGTTACAAAAAAGACTGTCAAACTGTCTTTTTTCAATATGTGACGCCCCCCCCCCTCCCCCACCAGCATTTTTCGCTTCGTTGCGCCACTGCAAACAACAGCAACAAAACAACATTAGATGAAATAAGTAGCCGAATGTGCATAGCAGTGCAGGCGCTACAGGACATAAGGCATGATTACATTAACTGAGCTCGCATGGATTTGAGTCTGAATCCTTTAGCCTATAGATCAAACTTACGACCTATTTGCCACTTTAAACGACCTACTATAGTGGCCAATATAACAGGGGTTGTTTTTTTATTTTGACGACCTTATCGGTTATTTTATTATTACCGTATTTCCCCATGTATAAGCCACCTCTTTTTTCCAAAATTTTCAAGCCCAAGAAGTCAGGAGTGGGGGCGTGGGTTGGAGTGTATGAGTGATTATTATGAATCTTGATTTTTGTAATTTTTCTTTCTTTATAACTTGTTTCTCTAATAAAATATTTTTTTTCAAAACTTCACAGTCCAAAAATTGGAAAGGGGGGGGGGCGGGCTTATACATAGGGAAATACGGTATTTATTTGTTTGTTTGTTTTGGGTCTCTTCTACAGTACATTCCTGCAGGTAGAGACTGGGCAACAGTTATGACAGGGGGCATAGCTAAGTCGAGATGGCAGGGCAACATCGAATCCATCAGTGTCCGTTTGACAGTCAGGGACGCATGTTGCAGCGATGCCGGCCAGTATCGTTGTACCGCGATGACGGCCGGTGATAACGAAACGTACGCCACCACCATAGCTGACGTCACATGCACGGGTGATAACTTTGTTCATATATATGTGTGTGTGTGTGTGTTTAAACATATTTTGTTAAAATCTTTCACCAAACTGAACAGTGATGAAAAAAGAAAAGGAAGTGGATACTAGACCAGCCAACTGGAATTATTTTTTTTTCCGCCGTTAAGCTATAGATGTGCGCATGCGCGACTAGACGGCCTCAGTATTAGTTTTTTTCGGGGTCCGTCTATAGATGTGCGCATGTGTGGCAGACGGACTCATATTATTGCTCCTTTTTTTTTTGTTTTCGGGGCTAACGTTAGGAGAAGGGTTAGTATCAGGCGCTATATCTATAGCCGGATCCCGAAAAAAAATAATACGGAGTCGGTCTAGTCGCGCATGCGTAATAACTATAGGCGGTCCCCGAAAAAAAAAAAATAATACGGAGTCCGTCTCGTCGCGCATGCGCACATCTATAGCTGGACGGCGGAATAAAATAATAATAATTCCAGTTGGCTGGTCTGGCACTGCGAAAACAATAAAATAAAGTGTGTGAAGTCCCTGTAAGAATGAGATGAAATCTCAAAGAGAGAATAATCCAGTAGTGGGATGGTTTCTATGGTGCTTTTCTGACATCCCCACCTTAGCTGATATTGCAATGACCATGGAGGCACCACGGGAGACATAGCGGTTACTTAAGCCATGAACTGAAAATTTACAGATCCCGCCCAATACAGTATCGATTACCATACAAATAGTATTTCTCTTTTAAACCACCGATTAATAACCAAAGTAGAGATAATAAATCGGTTAAGCGATACGTAAGGAAGTCTCGATATTTACAATGGCCTATACTCAATGTATTGTCCCTTCACAATTAAAATAAAAATATTCCCGATAAACCATTTAATCGTAAATTATTTGTTTTCACCGATTCGTTAAAAGAAGACAAGCTACTTCGACTACTGGATACTCAGAACGACATCAGCATTGAAGGGAAACATGAAGTACTCTGTACTGCGGCGGTAAGTTCACGGTAGTATAGAGGGTAAGTTCACGGTAATATAGATGGTAAGTTCGCGGTAATAGAGAGGGTAAGTTCGCGGTAATATTGATGGTAAGTTCGCGGTAATATAAATGGTAATTTCGCGGTAATATAGATCTTAAGTTCGCGGTAATACAGATGGTAAGTTCGCGGTAATTAAATGGTAATTTCGCGGTAATATAGATGGTAAGTTGGCGGTAATATAGATGGTAAGTTGACGGTAATATAGAGGGTAAGTTCGCGGTAACATAGATGGTAAGTTTGCGGTAATATAGATGGTAAATTCGCGGTATTATATATGGAAAGTTCACAGCTATTTGGATGGTAAGTTCAAGGTAATATAGATGGTAAGTTCAAGGTAATATAAAATAGATTCGCGATAGCATATTTGTTGAATATCATTTTGTAAAATATAATTTAAATTAAAAAAAAATAATGTGTGCATGTTAAAAGGAGTTCATCAGTTTATACCAGCTACGAATTACTAAGTTGTTTCAAAGCAGTTACGATTCACACAGACCAATATGTTTCCAAGTTGTTTTATGCCAGGTGTTTCTTTCATCAATTAGTAGAAGTTAACAATTGCCACACATTCATAGTATTCATTGATCTTTGAATGAAATGTATTCTCCACATTTTAAATTATAAAGATTTAAATGTTTTGTTATTGAACTCAGATATTATTCTGTTGTTGCCAAATAAAATTTTAAAAAGTAAATTAAGTAAAAATACAATTGAGTTAGATTTAAAGAAACAGACCAAGCTAAGTGCTAGTTATTTGCTAGCACTATCCCTATGCTACATTTACTACACCTAAAGTTATGTCTCTCTCCCCCCCCCTCTCTCTCTCTCTCTCTCTATCTATTGATCTATATCTATCTATCATCTATCTATCTATTTACACAAACACACACACACACATATATATATATACATTAGGGTGGCCAAATATAAGCATTTTATTTTTTGTGTTTCCTTTACCTTCAAAACAGCACAGAAAAATTTCATAAATAAATGACTTTATTTAGTACTGCCTCATCGTCAATGAAATTTTAAATCATTTTGAATAAATTATGAATCTATTCACGTATAAAGAAGGTTCTAGGAGCTTCTAAAAAAACGTGGAAAACTTAAGAATGTTCCACGAAATTCTAGAAATCTCGAGAATTTTGATTTTCATATAAATCACCAGCTTCACCAGTGCATTTTCAGTTTAGTTATAAAAATCAAGTTTTAAAAGATCAATTGTTGCGGCCATATAAACATCATTCATTTTGTTATGACTACTAGGTCGAAAAGTGTTTTTCATCTAACTGGCATAGAAGTTGACACAACTTCTGTTTATTGAGCTAGGTACTTCCCCTAACTGAGCCTACTGGCCAATGGTATGTTTACAAACACAGCCGTCTTCAATAAGACATTTGGGGGTAGTACAACTGGACCGGATGTGCTGCTGTTCAAGCACTTTAAGACATTTTGACCAAAAAAAAAAGACTTCCCCTACTTGAGCCTACCGGTCAATGGCATGTTTACAAACACAGCTGTCTGGTTGACATTCGGTAGATTTTTTTCATGAGGACATACTAATGTCCATTGAGCTAGGTACTTCCCCTACTGGGGAGTCAACTGGCCAATGGAATGTTTACAAGCACAGTCGTCTGGCAGTTAGTTGGATACAATTTTTTCATGACCTATTTCATTGCTTGTATACAGTCCAGTGGACATACCAATGTTTATTAAGCTAGGTACTTCCCCTAAATGAGCCTACTGGCCAATGCTATGTTTACAAACACAGCCGTCTTCAATAAGACATTCAGGTGTAGTACAACTGAACATGATGTGCTGCTATTCAAGAGCTTTAAGACGTTTTGGCCAAAAATAAGACAGGCAGAATTTAGTATATACCACGATGTTCGACTGGCGCAAAATCTCAAGCCATTAAAAGAAGTAGTCCTCACATTTTGTTCAAATATCCTCCAAATGAAAGACAACTCAAGATATTTGCCACGTGAAGATTACAAAGAACTTCTGACTCTGAATCTTATCTTCCTGGGAGGAATTCCCCCCCCCCCCCACTTTTGGGTCGCGTTTTCGTGTTTTAGGAGCTTATCACCATGCAAGGTGTATGTCTGTCTATAATAATCTACATCATGAAGATTTATCTCTTCCGTCATCATTTCAAGCTGACTAAGCATAAATATAAATTGCAGAATTTGGTATCTTTGCATCATTGGTTAACATTAAAGCTTGGATTCAGTGTCCCATTTCATCAGACGCACCTCTGAATGATTTGGATTTCATCAAGCTTTTTATTGATTTTAAGAAAGTTTCTCCCTTCATTTATCAAACTGCATTGAAAAAGATCGGCCGAATTCTCTAGTACCTTAGTGCAGAACTCATTCCTCTGGTTCCTTTTTCTCAACGTGTCTCAGTGGATGAGAAAAAAAAAAACCTTGCCGCTTGTTTGAGGCAATTCATGAAGAAATCTTCTGATGATCCGAAAAAAAGAAGGTGAATCCGCAGCACAAATGATTCTTCAGTACTTCATAATGTGACATAAAAGGATTTTGTGACCTCGTCATCGCTGCTCTTCATTAATGGTCTTCTGCTTCCCACACATTTTGTCATGACTGATGCTTCCACCCGGCAACAAACTCCATCCATTTAGAAGGCAACATCAGTGGTCTCTTCCTTAAAAGTTGTCAATGATTGTGCCGAGCGGGGAATTATACTGGCTTCATCATTCAACTCATCTCTCACCAAATCAGAGGAGAAAAAGTAGTGTTTGCTCCACATTGTGGAACAGCATCGCAAAGAGTTTCCAGATGCAAAAAAAAAAAAATCAACTGTGCTGAAGATATCGCAACTTGAAAAACTTCAAGACTCAGAAAGCACAGACTAAGAAACTTTTAAAGTGTATTTTCGAATGACGTACCTAGAACTACTCTGCAATACAGTGAGGATAATGTGTCATGTAACTAGTATTATTTTACTGTTTAATTCCTACTGTGTAATAAACTTGTTCTTTGTATCTAAAAAAAAACAGCATATTAAACCTTGCAAAATTTTCATTTAATGCAGCTGCCGAATACCATAAAACACGAGATAACAAGTACACATAGGCAGTTTTTATAGAAGCCCAAATGGTGTGAAATTTGGTATATGCATGTTTTAAATCACAGTGAACCAGAAAACTAAAATGCTCAAGATAATAAATTAACTTTTTTTTCCCATTATAAAGTAAGCCACCCTAATATATATATATATATATATATAAATATATATATATATATATATATATATATATATATATATATGTTTATATATTATATTATATATTATATTCCCCAGGGTCAACTGAAGATGAACGTGAGTTGGTTGCAGAAGAGGTCAGCCGATGAGATCATAATACCCCCCGATGACGAGAGGGTCGAGACTGTGGGGCCAGTGCCGTCTCATGACTGCAGCGGGTGCCTGGAGAACCTGTTCATGACCAGGCTGAGCATGTGGACCCACGAGTTCGACAGGGGCTCCAGCTACTACTGTGTGGTCTCCAACGGCGATCAGGAGTTGAACCGGTCTCTCGTCATGCTGCCATTGGAGACAACAGACCTTCCTTCGGACACGACAAATGCGCAAGATAACGGAAGAGACACGACACAGGCCTAAAGAGATCAAAGTTCGGTGTTCATCGTTAATTTATTCTAGTGATCCACGAAAACGGAATAACACGTAAAACAAAACCGACGAAAACCGAATAAGACGTAAACCGAAGTCGACGCAATTTAAAGCATCAACTTCCATACTAAGCAATAAAAACGAATGAATTATTACTGAGTCATTTCAAGTCAGAAATTTATTTCTACATCTCATCAACATAACCAAAGTGTGTTATCCAATGGCCCCAGGGTGTTATCAACTTACACCAGGGTATTATCAACTTGATCCATGGTGTTTTCAATTGGCCCCACGCTGTTATCAACGTGCCACAGTTTGTCATCAGCTTATCCCATGTTGGGGGGGGGGGGAAGAATGATACACTTGGACTGATCATCTTGAAAGTTCTGTCATTACGTCACATGGTGATGCATTAGGGTAGGACATTTTACCCCAACCCCCTTGACTCCCCCCAATCAGCTTCGCCTCTACTTGTTTTTGCCTGGAAGCTGGGCAGCCAAGGTGTGAGAATTTTAGTTGGAACGTGCCGGGTCTCAATGGGTCACTTGTAGAGGGGGAGGCAGGTGACTAGGGTGGGGGGCAGGAGAAGATAGGGTGACGGGCATTTACATTTTTTTGCAGAGTGTGTATGGCGTATTGTGAGTAAACCCATTAAAACGTTAAGACACTGGGATATAGCACTAAGAATAATGAATTTCTTTTTTTCCTCACCTCACAGGTATGAGTGAGTGATACAGAACACATTCACATACACAGATTGAGTAAGAGATAGAGAGAGAGAGAGGGAGAGAAGGAGAGATTGAGAGAGAAAGAGGGACAGAGGGAAAGAGAGAGGGACAGAGGGAGAGAGATGAAGAGGGAGATATACTAAAAATATCATGATAAACATTGAACTCTCCATTTTTGAACTTCCCATTCATTTATGTGTGACACACGTGACTGAAAAATGATGAAAACAATAGCAATCATTCCATTTTACCCCTCAAACACCACCGCCTATGTCAATTGAGTGAGTAATTTGAACAATGCACTATTTACAGCAACTCACGCACATGTGATTCGAAAAATTGTTTTTTTTGCAATTTAATACTGCATTGTTGTTACATTTTTTACTTTTATATTCCTATACTTTCATGCACAAATTTATTGAAATCTAGACTGAAGTTTATAGTATCTTCTTTAATGACATGAATTATTTTAATATAGACATTTAATTTTTAAAAAAAATCTTAAAATCAACATTAAACGTTAATTACATCAAATTAGGCATGCTGAAATGGTAAATAACATAAAATCAACTTGCTCTAGGGTGTTAACAACTTGGTCCATGGGGTTATCAACTTGTTCCATGGGGGTTATCCACTTGCTCCAGGGTATTATCCACTTGCTCCAGGGTGTTATCCACTTGCTCCAGGGTATTATCCACTTGCTCCAGGGTGTTATCCACTTGCTTCAGGGAGTTATCCACTTGCTCCAGGGAGTTATCCACTTGCTCCAGGGTATTATCAACTTGATCCATGGGAGTTATCAACTTGCCCGTGTTGGGGGGAGGGGCATTGGAGATTGATACACTTGGACTAATCATATTGAAAGCTCTGCCATTACGTCACAAGGTGATTCATTAGGGTATGCCATTTGATACCAATCTCCCTTGACTTTCCCCAAACAGCTTCGCCTCTTCTTGTTTTTTTTTTTGGCTTGGACGCTTTGCAACCAAAGTGTGAGAATTTTAGTTGGAATGCGCCGGGTCGCAATGGGTCATTTGTTGGGTTGTGGGGGGGGGGAGGGGTTTGACAGAGGGGGACATATAGGGTGACGGGCATTGTGGAGAACATGGTTCTCACACATTGGTTAACATTCCAAGAAACAGATAAATCACCGGACTGCCACGGACTGTGTGACATCCCCCCCCATGTAGCATAAACCCCACCAATTCTTCTCCTAGAAGAATGTATGGCACGAATCAAACCAATAGCCCGTGACGATGGATGTAGTGAATTGATTGAGGTCAGTACAGGTATCACGTCTGGATACCGGAGTGTCCGTGCATTATCATTTAATATGGTACCCTGTTCTGATCGGTAAGGAGATGGAATGGGATGTAATTTATAGCCCCCCCCCCCACACCTGTGTTTTAAAACTGACTCTGATTTATGGGGGGGGGAGTATGGAACAGATTTAGAGGGCCCAATAATACAAAAGTAGATTTTGAAATAGATAGAGGAGAATTGGGCTGAGGCAAGCGTAGAGAGTGGACGTGAGATGTAACGAAGTCCACTATAGTCTTCTATTATTCTAGCAGTTAGTCAGGGCATGATTTTAATAGAAAAGACAGCAGTAGAAATATATATATAGAAGGCGTTAGAGACTATTGGATTATGTTATGTTATGAGCTTTTGATATAAAGATTTCATGTTGTGAAATAAACACTAAGATTAAAGAAGGAAAATACAAAGCCTGCATTCGACTCTTCTGTTGTTTGGTGTTTGTACATCGTCATTGTAACCAAAAGTAAAACCAGCAGGCAACAGGCATAATATTTTCTTGCAGAGTGTGAATGACGTAATAAGAATACACCCGTTAAAGAAATTAAGACACAGGGATATAGAATAACGCATTTCTTTTTTCCCCCCTCAATTCACAGGTATGAGTGAGTGATACACAAACAAACACACACATACACAGAGAGAAAGAGATATAGAGAGGGAATAGGGAGGGAGAGAAAGAGGGATAAAAAATGAGAGGGGGAGAGAGAGACAAAGACAGAGGAGAGGAAGAGAGAGGAAGAGAGAGGGAGAGAGGGAAAGAGAGACAAAGAAAGAAGGAGAGGGAGGGAGGGAGAGACAGAGAAAAGCAGAGAGAGGGAGAGAGGGAAAGAGAGACAGAGAGAGAAGGAGAGGGAGTGAGAGAGGGAGAGAGAAGGAGAGGGAAAGAGAGACAGAGAGAGAAGGAGGGAGAGAGAGGGAGAGAGAGAAAGAGAGGGAGAGAGAGAGGGAGAGAGAGGGAGAGAGAGAAGGAGAGGGAGAGAGGGAGGGAGAGAGAAGGAGATGGGGAGAGAGGGAGAGAGGGGAGAGTGACGAAGAGAGGGAGAGAGAGTTAGAGAGAGATGGAGATGGAGAGAGGTTGAGAGGGAGAGAGAGAGAGAGAGGGAGAGAGAGAGAGGGGGAAGTCCATTTTACCCCTCTGACACCAGCCTATGTCAATTGAGTGGGTAGATTATACAACCCCCCCTTCCCCTATTTACATCCACTCACGGACATGTGACATGCCTCTTTGACGTACGACATCTGCTGAAATTATGTTGTGGTCAAAAAGATGTGGGAGAAACTTGCATAACAATATATTCAGATCTGCTTGACGTACGACATCTGCTGAAATTATGTTGTGGTCAAAAAGATGTGGGAGAAACTTGCATAACAATGTATTCAGATCTGCTTGAACCTCTAGAATCGTATTTAACGATAATAAATGTAAAAAAAAAAACTGTCTCGCTTAACTCCCGGCTCTCTTACTTGAAGAACTCACATAGCTAAATTAATTTCTAAGCTATTTGATTGGCTTTGACAGCGTTTATTCTAAAGTATCTGGAACTGGTGACAGCTGTTTACTTTCTCCTATCCAATAGATGAAGAGTAAAAAAAAACTCTGTTCAATTGATCCCGATAAGTCTCTGCGCTATGTATATATATATATATATATATATATATATATATATATATATATATATGTTTCATATCATCATTACTTTATACTATTCATCATTGAATTCTCAGCCTTTTGTATGGAGGTCATTTAAAACGAATTCCATTATAACATATAGTACAAAAAAGTAATTTTTTTATTAAAGGGTTTATTGGAATTAACTTCGTAAGCTTATATCATAAAATCATTTAATTATCTATTTTATTCATTATTATACCTATTTTTGTTATGTTATACATTATAATATTAATGAAAACGTTAATTTCTTCCACAGTAATAGGTCATTAATATTTATATGTGTCAGACAAAAGTTTAACTTTTCAAAAAAAAGTGAGCAGTTCATCTCCAAAAATCTGGCAACCTCGCCAAACGATCAATGAAAATTTCACTGCTCTAGTTGACCAGTACCCGGATAAAGAAATCTTTGTGTTTTACAACAAAGGGAAACGTGATCCGTACATCGTGACGACACTGTACACGCTGGCTGGACGTTTCGCTGACCGACTGCGTCGTTATGACTTTCAAAAACAGGACATCATCGCCAACACGTTGCCCAACTGCCCAGAGAGAGTCGTCACTGACCTTGGAATTATATTGGCCGGATGTGTCACTTTGAACATAACGGTATTGTGTTGCATACATTTTTACTAGTTCTACCACAGTAAGATAATTGTAATTGATCCAATTTTTTTTAATACAATACATGCACATCTATACTATTTTTAAAAATATTGGAATCGAACGTTAATTAATAAGAAACGCGATAAAATTGTCATCAAATTTAAAGTCAAAACAGACCGCTGCGTTTTCTTTGACGCATGCGTCATGCGTCAGTCGTGTGAAAACCGTGTGACGTCACGAACCAATCTTTAAGAGCGATAACACAGACCGGCACGTCGTCTGTCGTGCGTGTCTGCGTTTTTGATGCACCTTCTGAAAAAACGCTTTGTAAACAATACAAAAGGGATGCCTTGACGACACCCATTCAATTACTAAAACAATGAAATTTTATAAAATATTTGTTTTATTGTGAAAAAAAATTATTCAAATTTAAAGAGAAAAGTGAATTATATCATGCTGAAAAAAATAATGTAGTAAATCACAAAAATAACTATTTGTGAAACATTTTAGATTTAGACAGTGTTTAAATAGAGAAATACTAAGACTAAGTGCCGAAGCCATGGGGATGGGGTATTAAAGTATTTTGTTTAATATTATTAATAACTGCCTCTCGCCCACTGATACAAACTAATAATATAAAAAAATGTAGTATACACAATTATTACATTTGTTTTAATCATTATCAAAAGTTTGTATTAAGCTCGGTATCACACGACTCGACTATGTTTCGAGACAGCAAAAGCCAAGTCACACAATGACAAAAGATATATATTTTAAAAATAATTCATGCTTATTTCGGCCAGCAAAATTTTCATCTTTAATTTTTTTTTTTATTGAGAGAAAGGTTAACCATAATATGGCAAAATAAGTAGCTCATTCATCAAAGAATTCAAACAGAAAATTTGAGGTCTCTATCTTAAGAAGTTCAAAAGTTATGATTTTTTTGTATTAAAATGCTTATCTCGGACATCAAATTGTCAAAAAAAAATAAAAAAAAAAATTTTTTCAAATTAAGGTTGATTCTAATTGGACGTCCTGATAAAACATCCTTCACAGTATTTTAGGTAAAAATTTGAGACCCCTATCTTAAATATTTCAATAGTTATAATTTTTTTTAGTTTAAAAGCGTTCGTCTCTGCTGTCGAATTGGCAAAAAATGTTTCTATCTGTTTTTTTTTTCAAAAAGAAGACTAACTTTATGATGGCTCAACAATCTGCATTCATTAAAGTATTTACATTAAAAATTTCAGGCCTCTATTTTAAATAGTTCATAAATTATCAACATTTTGGTATAAAAATTGTCATTTTAGCTACCAGATTCTTCTAAAAAAATTTTTTTTTTTAATTTTTTGCATTTAAAATTAAGTAATTAATGCATAAGAATAAGCACAATAGGTTCATGAATCAGTGTTGAAAATTTGAGGCTTCTATCTTAGGTAGTTTAAAAGTTATGCAGTTTTATTTGCAGAACATGACATTTTAGGTCACAAGTTTTTTTTTTAATCCTTATTTAAAAGTGACCCCTCATTTTGACCCGAAAAAAAATCATAACTTTGCTTCTAATAGACATAGATACTTACAAATGGTATCATTATAAAGCTTGAAACCAGCTCTAACTAGCTAAATATGTTAGATTTTTAAATTACTGTTTTGAATTTTTTCATTGAAGTACCTAACCAAACCATCACAACATCTATCGATGTAATAAGTCAAGTGATCAGTTTTAAGTCCAATTGTCAAATGTATCTTAACTGAATTCAAATTTATCTCATGTTTAGTTTTCTGCTGTACTAGTTTGTTTTTTTTTTTTACTCCGGTTCAAGTAATTAGCCTACTAAGACTAATTATTTATACGTAAGTCTAACATTAGTAACATTAGGTAGCCTACTTCGATGACGATGAGAAAATTCAAAACAGTAATATAAAAGTTTAATATGTTTAATTCGATAGAGCTGGTTGCAAGCTTTCCAATGATACCACACTTAGTGTTCTATGTCTTTTAGAACAGATGTTATAATTTTTTTCAGGTATAAAAAAAGGGGGGGGGGTCACTTTTACATAACATAAGGAATATAAAAAAAAAAACTTTGACCAAAGTCTCAATGAGCTGCGGATAAAATTGCACAGTTTTTATCTATAGAATGTATATACTCCAAATTTCCAACATAAATACTTTGATGTGTTTTGTTTATTGTCCAGTATTAATAAAGTTATTAAAAAATAAACAAAACAAAAATATTTTTATTTAGAATTTGAAGGCCGAGACTCGCCAAGAAAAACATTTTTATACTAAAAAAACTGTAACTACTAAGCTGCAGGCCTCAAATTTTCAATTTAGATACTTGAGTGAAAGTTAAGTAATGTACATTATCATATCAAGCCTTCATTTAAAAACAAAAACTTATCTTTTTTAATTTGATGGTCAAGATTAACATTTTAATGCTAAAAATTTCTTTTAACTTTTTGAACCATGAAAGATGGAAGCCTGAAACTTTCAATTTAAATACTTTAATGAATTTTGATCTTGAAAAAAAAATTAAAACATTTTTTTTTTAATCTGACGTCAGCCGAGAATGAATTTGTATTATAGAAAATGTAAAACTTTTAAGCTATTTAAGTTATAGGCCTCAATCTTTTTTTTTATTATTCAAAACAGTACAATGAGGATAATTAACTCAAGGCATGGTATTGATTTTAACCATTTTATTTTATTAAACACTTTACAAAAATAAAGCTGATTGCGGTGGCCGACTGCTGGCGTTTTCATTGCCATTTATTATATTTGGTGCATAAGAAAAGAATACATGATTAGAATTTTCTGCACCTATTTTTTTAAAACACTTTCAAGTTTCACTTAAAGTTCCCATTTGTCAACTAAGTCATTTCTGGACATCTGTATCTGCATGAATATTATTACTATTAGTCTAATACTAACACCCTCTCTTAAAAACTAAACTAGACTAGACTATTATGTATTATCCAAGTAGACATTATTTAACAAAAAAATAATAATAATATTCTTAAGTCTTTCATTGTAGACCTAATTACAAATAAAATGGGTTACTAGAGTAAAAAAAAATTTTTTCTTGATATATGTTGACTAATGTTGTCTTTTTAAACTTATCATTCTTCTAATACTACTTCTCAAGTTTAAATGTCTCTTATACTAGCAATTAGTTATTAGTAAACTTTAGTTGGCTAATTTACATACTGTTTGGTAGTATAATCATTTTAATCATCATTTATTAATAAGAAAACAATAATAATTCTGAATACCTAGAGTTAGAGAGATTCATTTCAATGCTTTTATATTTACTTTCTCAAATAATGTTAGGCCTATCAGTATTTGCTAATGATTTTTATGGCTTATTAAAAAATACTTAGTATTTTACTCTTATTTTTTTTTTCTTGATATGTGTTGACTTTGGACTTTGTAAACAACCAAACATTAACATAACATTCTTAATTTATATATATTTCAGCTTAACACAACTATTTTTGTTGACTTTTCACTTTGTAAACAAAACATTCTTCTACTTATGACCTAAATTAAAGCTAATTATAATGTAATAGTGAATTATATCAATATATATTACATTTGTATTCATACTAATCATAAAAAAACAATGAAATTTAGGGTTTTTTTTTTTCTACTAAAACACTTTTTTTTTTACTGTTTCCTTAGTCCATGGTTGTGGCAATGATCACAGTTAAATTGAATGTTTAGAATAAGCATGTTTTTTTGTTATGTATATGCCTTACCTACTTTGCAATCATTTTTATAGGCTTTTAATTTTATTACAGTAACTCTCAGGTGGTGTGGCAGACCAATTCTGTGTTTTGGGAAATTTATAATCAATTATCACCTTCGCGACGACCAATCAATTTGAAATTTCTAAAACTTGTGTATTCTTGATGACAATACACTATTATAGAATGTTTGTGTCTATTTATTAAATTCTTATGGAGCCCAAAGTGAATTAATTCTTTGATAGTGTTTATATAAAGAGGGACGGATGGCCGAGTGGTGTAGACACTCGACTGTCGAACTGAGAGTCCTGGGTTCGATCCACTGTAAGAACCATGTGAACATTTTCCAGGTGAAATTTGTTTCAAAGTCGTCCCACAAGTCCACCCAGCTTTAAATGGGTGCCTGACTTAAGTTGGGGAAGTAACGGCAGCTGGGCAAGGGATATAGCAGAATGGCATCTCAAGTTTTGCATTGGTTTATGAATTTAATGAGTTTTGAAGCTTTTTTTTTTAGTCTGGTGTGCTATTTTTAATGTTGTATATAAACTTTACCCACAAAAGAAAGGTAAATTCTTTTAACAATATAATAGAATATAAAACTACTAAATTTGAGAGTTTTGTTATTCCACTATGTACATCACTTATTAATTTATACTAACTACACAAACAAAAACAAGATAATTACTTTCGACACTAAAAAGTATAAATATTGATTAAATAAAAGCGTGGCCGCCAGAATAAAAATTAAATAACTGAATAAATTTATTTAAATGTTTGTATGATCTAAGCTATTTTATTAAAAGTATTTTTAAAATTTTTTTTTTTTTTACATTTTTTAAAATGCAAAACAACTATTAAACACAAAAGTATTTTTACTTTTTATTGCTAATTAAAATATGTGCTATTCCAAATCATAAAGATGCAATTTATCATTCAATTATTTTTTTTACTTTGAAAAGTTGTCATTAAAAAAAGTTATTTCTGTGCCTTTAGAATACATGTATAACCAAAAAGAATTCTATATGGTTTTAGGTGACAATACATACTATCTCTAGAACCTTTTATGGCATGAGAAATTCAATACTTTTTATGATCAAAGGATAAAAAAAATTGTTTTCAAGATATCAAAAGCCTACAACTATTTTAAAATAAAGCATTTTTGTAATTCAGAGAGTTTTTAGTTCTAAATAAAAAAAGACAACTCCTGCATCATATGTTTGACTGTTTATATTAAAAGATATTACACACTACTTAGCTCAATAAAAGAGATGTGTTTTTGCATGACTCAAAAATGATATGATAATTTTAAAAATAAAGATGCCTAATAGTATTAGTTGATAAGCATTAGAATATCTTTACTTGTATGGATATTTAAAGTCTTTCATCTGAGATTCCGTTATTTCTTATTTAGAAATCTGTTTGGATTACAATGAGTGCTTTGGATTACAGGCTTTATTTATATATTAGTAGCCTATAGGGAGGCTTAATTTAGCTCTTAGTAGTCTTATAGAGCTGAATTTGATGCTTAGTTGAATAGTATTTGTATAATTTAAATAGATACGATGTTACTGTCACCGAAAGTTATTTGGTTGTTAAAAGTACATCATTTCTCTATTTTGATACTATAATCATACTATAATGGTAGATTTCTTTCTATAATTAAGATTGGCTATATATATTAATGAATATATATATATATATATATATATATATATATATACAGGGGCATAACCAGGAGGGAGAGAGTGGGGGTTCCAAACTGACTCGAATGCCCCACCTGGCCCCCAAACATTTTTTTACATTAAATATTAAGTACATTATTTCATATCATGATGTAGAAAGTCAAAATACAGGGGCCCCCAAAGAGGTCAAGCCCCCTCCAGGTCCTCCCAGTTCCTAAGTTTAGAACTGTATATCTATATATAAGTATAGAACTAGAACAGGGCTTCTTAAACTATGGGTCGCGACCCCATTTAGGGTCGCGTAGCGAAATTCTGGGGTCGCGAGAGATAAAAATACAATTTAACAGAAAATGTTTTTAGAGCATTTTCGAAAAAAAATGCTCTATTGTCCCCGTTTTGTCTGTCTGTCTGTCTGTCTGTCTGTCATCACACTAGATATCAATAACCATAAGTCCTAGACCCATGATGTATATATCATTTTGTAGGTCTTGGCCTGCCAAGAAATAGATTTTTTTCCATTTCACGATCTGACCTCTCAGGGCCGTAAAAGGGGCCTTAGTACCGTTTTTTACTCTATAAGCTATATTAATAAAGGAACGCTATATCTCTGCAACTATAAGTCCTAGACCCATGATGTATATATCATTTTGTAGGTCTTGGCCTACCAAGAATTGACTTTTTTTTTCCATTTCGCGATCTGACCTCTCAGGGCCGTAAAAGGGGTCTTATAACTGTCTGTCTGTCATCACCCTAGATCTCAATAACCATAAGTCCTAGACCCATGATGTATATATCATTTTGTAGGTCTTGGCCTGCCAAGAAATAGCTTTTTTCCATTTCGCGATCTGACCTCTCAGGGCCGTAAAAGGGGCCTTAGTACCGTTTTTTACTCTATAAGCTATATTAATAAAGGAACGCTATATCTCAGCAACTATAAGTCCTAGACCCATGATGTATATATCATTTTGTAGGTCTTGGCCTACCAAGAAATGACTTTTTTTCCATTTCGCGATCTGACCTCTCAGGGCCGTAAAAGGGGCCTTATAAAGTGCTGTTTTTTACTATATAAGCTATATTAATAATGGACCGCCCTATATCTCAGCAACCATAAGTCCTAGACCCATGATGTATATATCATTGTGTAGGTCTTGGCCTGCCAAGTGTACATCAAAAGTCCATTTCGCGATTTGACCTCTCAGGGCCAAAATATAAGAGATTGTTATGTACCGTTTTGCTTATATTTTAAATATAAATAATAAAAGCTAATCAAAGGGGCGTAATCATTATTTATTTTTGTAACAGTTATTCAACATGACTTACTTGTCCTTTTAATATCTTTTTTCAGATATATGCATTACACAATTGAATTTATAAACATTTCCAAAATTTACAAATATTTACTGAAAGATAACAAACGTATTGAAAATGCGCTAACACGTCCTGTGTCCAGAATGGAACAGGCTTAATTGCTTGTTTAACTTGTAAAATATTAATTTATTTTTCTTTTATATTTGTATGGGGTCATCAAGAAACTCGCAATCATAAATGGGGTCATGAATTACAAAAGTTTAAGAAGCCCTGAACTAGAATAATGCTGTTCCTGGTTAAATGAATAAATAACTTGATTACTTAACCCTACAGTTCCCCATGATTCATATATGAATCAACCATATTTTCTCATTATTATAATCTTATTATTAACTTTGGCCTAAAAAGGTGAATGTATTTATTCATGTTAACTCAGAGGGATGTAAAAGTTGTTTAGGTGAGTGCAGTCAATTTAAGAGAATTTTTAGCTGAACTGTGTAGGTCAGTGAGCATACTTTAGAAAACGCACGTCGTGGCAGTGTGTTTTGCCGAAAAACGACACGACAATGGCCTGTCGTGTCTAGGACGTCAAACGTGCGTTTGACGCACCGTCGTGTTGGTCTGTTTTGACTCTTAAACCATTTTAGAACAAGCTGTTCATTTGTAGAATGCATATAAATCTACGAATAATTATTTTTACCATCGCCTACCAGATCAGACGACATTTCACTCACCTGCCCCAAAAATTAACTAGATCATCCTGTTGTATTGATAATATGTTATAGATATTTTTAAAAAAATAAATATATTTTTTTTTCTAGGATATCTGTTGTTGAACAAAAATAACAATATCTAGATTTAAACAAAATAACATTTTAACGAAGAATACGTTAGAAGATGATCTCATATTTTATTTAGCATCTTCTGTCAGATAGACGAGACCTGTACCACGCTGCACGTAAAAGCAAGTGTAAGTGTATCATCATGTCCGACTCTGACCTATCCCCAACATGGAGCCTCCTACAGTCCAAACTTTGCGGAAAAGACACGAGCGATTTCGTCTCGGATATTTCCGTTGAGATGGCACCGGACTTATTATCAGCCATAGTGGTGTCAAGAAACACTACAACGTAAGTCGAGACATAGTTCATTCGTACACAGACTAATTAGAATCGGCAGATGCGGATAATTGCCCATTGAAGCTTTGATCGCACCAGGAAAATGTCAGCCACTCTAGAAAAAGAGAGACATTGAAAATAAAAAAAAACAAACATTGGATGCTGATTTTGTGTTATGCGGGCCTATTCCAAGAACGGAGCCCAACGCCTATGTTCGGTGTGCCTCCCATCTTAGTTCCGTAAAATCCGCCCTTGGAACCATTTGAAAATACAGACATAACAATCGCACAAATACAAAAAAAAAACTTTTAAAGAAGGATGGTTTAGATATACGATTAATGATTTTTTTTGTGTCTCATTATTGATTTAATAACTTAAGTCTTCATTGACCGTGTAGAGCGCTTGGCAGTCGACCGGAGAGTCCTGTTTTCAAACCTCATTGAGAACCTTGGATTTTTTTGAAAGGTCCTGGTGTACGTTCTCAAGTCCACCCAGCCTTAAATGGGTGCCTGACTTTACGTTGGGGGAGTAAAGGCGGTTGGGCTTTGGGCTAACTACACAGATCACTTTTTTTGACGAGGTTGTAGAAACAGATGAATCATACACTTCGTCTGCCCCAAACTTCCTGGAAGAGAGCAGGCAATTAAATATATTTAAGCTATATCTTTTCTTTAAAAAAAACTTTCATACACGCCATTTTTATATTATATCTTGCTGGCAGAAAATAAAATAAATTTATTACAATGTAATTACCAAACCAGGTCAAGAAAAGCTCTTCTTGTAGAACTCAGAACGTGCGATGAAGATGTGTTTGTCAATACTTGCAGCCCCGATGACACAGTTGTTGTGTTCAGCTCATTTTTCAAGATATATATATATATATATATATATATATATATATATATATATATATCTTGAAAAATAAATTACCTTTTTAGGAGTGCAAACAAATTGCAATTTAATATATTTCACGGTATAACATTATAACAAGTTTATCGGTTTTTTATATGAAAAACAACGGTTTTGTGATAATAAAAATAGAATAAATGTTTTACTAGCTTTTGATTAACTATTGACTGTTAACCACAATCTTTCCTGTGCATCTATATTCGCTGTACTCTATATATTCGCAGGTTGGGGTGGTGGCTTTTCAGCCTATTCCATTCTGGCACCAGTCACCAGAGTACTGAGGGAAATCTATGATCTGGATCACACTTCAGCCTGCAAGGACTTCTGGGAAGCGGCGGCCAAAGAGAAATGTGCACTGGCTATCATGTTTCCCTTGAAGTGGACAATTACCTGGGCTATGCACAGAGAGTTATTGGCCACGTTCCTCACATGTTTAAATACATCATTGTCATCGGTCAGCCAGTGACTAAGGTTAGACCACCGCTCTAATGATGTATCATTGAGTAGATTTAACAAGAGATTAAATTTAAAAAAAAAAGATAGCAAATCGTATTAAGCTAGTAATGCCTAAGGCAGTCCGCCTTATTTATTACAACCTTATTGAGGTGACGGGAAAGGTTGGTGTGCCGTAAGTAAAGCGCTCGACTTTTGACCTATGGGTCACAGGTTCAATCTCCTGTGCGAGCGAAGAAAATGTTTCAGATGATGGTGTCTCCATGTGCACCCATAGCTGTTTAACTAGAAATTATTGTTGGGATGAAAGAAGTGTGCTGCGAGGACAGTCGATTACTGGTTGAAGGGATTTGATAAGTGATAAACATGAAATCCTTACACGGACTTCACACACAGATATACACAATCAACAGTTATCTTCTTCAATAGTGCATTTTTCCATTTCAGCGGTCCTTAAAAGTACTATACTGGTGTTTTATCGCGTCAATGACCTACATTTAAAAATCTAATTCAACTAACTGACCTAAATTAATATTGGGAATAAGATTTCTTTAAAATTTCTTATTAAGAAAAGCGAAGAGAAAGTTGGGCTTTACGTTGCGAAACTTCGAGTCTAATGAGAAAAATTCCGCAAGGACCCGACGGTACGTAGAGTAACAACGTGTCTCTTAACCGAAATTTCGCAAGGACTCAGCGGTAACTTACACTCGCTTTCAGCTTTTTTGTTAAGTTCTTAAACGGATGTGAGGTTTAACCGGTTAACAGCTATTTTTTATTTTGTTTTTTGCAATGCCCTTTCTTTCATACACATCATGACCTATAGTAAAATAATGAATGAGGTACCTCATGAGTGACTGTATACTCCGGAAGTTGATCCATAACTAACAACTTGTAGATTTAGCGATTAATGGGGACTGGTTGTCTGCAATCAGAACCAAGGGATTTTTCAGGTTATGCCTTAGTTCCTCGATATATCTCTCATGGTGCCTGTATGGTCAACTATTGCACTATCCATTATTTTGGGGGATGAAAGACGGACATCATAAAAACCGTCCAATTAGTGGTTTATAGGATCTAAAAGATTTCATCTCATCCTTTCAAGGATTTCTCACACTAGTCAGGATAATCGAGAGTTTACTGCATTAGAAATCCATTTACGACAGCCAGTTTTTAGTTTTTTTTTAGGTTTTAGTAACTTGGCATTGTCTTGTCCTTATTAAAATATGTTTCGTACACAAGTATTTTTAATGCGCACCCATTTTTTTTTATGTACAGAACCAGGCGAAGAAATTCTTCCACTTGACAGATACAGTCATCATTGGCTACGGCAGCACAGAATGTTTCGGAGTATGCAAAACTTATGTTGATGGTTGGTTTTTGAAAGAAAAAATAACAATTCTACAAAGTACTAACTTGACATTAAGCTATCCAAGATTAAGGTTCTGTATACATGTAGTTACTTATATGTATATATATATATATATATATATATATGTATATATATATATATATATATGTATATATGTATATATATATATGTATATATATATATATATATATATATATATATATATGTATATATGTATATTCCTATTCGCGACTTTGCTGGACAAAAAGTTCCCCGACTGACCATTTTTCAGACTAGCTTAAAAAAGGGGGACACATACGTGTCCCCCGACTGACATTGCTAATTTCTCAACAAATTAAACATTAAAATAAAAAAATAAGGCATGAAAATTGTAAAATAGATCCTTCTAATTGTTATTTTAAAAAATCAATCGATTCTATCATCGGATAATGATTTTATGAGTGTTTTAAAAAAAATACCATATATCTAAAAGGTCCGAAAAATGGTACATTGAGGGACATTTGTTCAAAACCTAATATCTTTAAATTCCTGCCATAGATTTTTTTTAAAATTCTTCATACAATTAAAATATTCTATGTTTTAAAATACTACACTTCATTTTTACATTTTTACCCCATTTTTACAGTTTTATTCAAGATATACGTTTTCAGCTAGGGATATACAATCCGTTTTTCTGCCGAATTCATTTTTTGCCCATTTTTTTTTCTATTTATTAAAAAGCAAAAAATTATTTCGGTTTTATCATGGAAGTAGCTTTTCTACATCTGTTGATATAATTTTAGGTGCAAAAACTTTAAGGAATACTTTTTTAAATGCATTTAACTGATTTTTAGGCATGTATCGCACTTTACGGGACATATAGCTAGTGTCCCTCAAGTAACGAAAGGTAAAAAAATGTATATGTGCATTTTCAAATACCTGTTAGTAAAACGTAAAACATTTATATTTCAAACATTTTCTATGAATATAATTTTCATTATAAAGAAAACAAACAGATTTTTTAAAATTATACGTACATATTTAAATTAAAATAATAATAAAAGATCATACATGTGCCGTGGCATCTTATTATATATTTTTTTAAATGAGTTTCTACAACAAACTTAAGTAAATACGCATGCATCTCTTATTCTTTTGTAGTTTAAGTATATATTATTTTTTATATATCACAATCTTAAGTTAGTAATTGGTCATTTTTTTGTGATAGAATTAGTTCAACTTTACTTTCCTATGCATTCCAACTTAAAACCACCAAAAGTTGACCTTAATTTACCGGGGTCATGTTTGCGTGACTGATAGACTTTTTTTTTGCCTTACACCCGCCACGCGTAGCCTACGTCGTTCATTGGTCAAATATGGCATGGGCGTGGAAAAAGTAAGTTTCTTATTAACGGTTATCTAAACGATGATTTGCTGTTAATACGATTGGTCGAGATAAATTAATGGTGAAGTTATTCAATTCTTATAGGGAAATTCAGTGATTTTTATAATAGGAAAACCATTTTCATATCTTTAAAAAGCTGACATTTAAGCTTATTCCGCCCCCCCTCCTTTTCCTCAAAAAAAAAACATGACTTACATTTATGATTTACTTTATTTAGTCAAAATTTGCTGAATAGACCGAAGTGAGCGTGTGGAATATTTAATGCATTTTGCAATAAAATTCCCAAATATTTCAAATTGTTTCTTTTGCCATAATGACTTGAGCATTTTGTCTATTTTTATCTACTAGTATATACAAAAGGGATCTTTTAAATGTTTTACTTTTATACCTTAGCACAATACAAATTTAAGCGTAATCGTTTTTTTTTTTTGATGATCCAAAGTGTTTGTTTGTACAAAAGGAATTTTATGTGCATGTTTAACATTACGACAGTCATACTTAAAAAAAACAAAATAGCAGTTTCCTACGGATCGGTATAAAATATTTTAGAGTTTTGGTACGATGGGGCCCCAGTTGTCAAAATTAATACGGGCTTAAGATTAGCAAGCGGTCGCTTTAAGACCACAGAAGCATACTTTAACTTTGTGTAGGCTTATTCCAGTGCTATAGAAAAAAAAATAAATATATATTTGTTAGTTTTTACTCCCGTTAAAAGAAAGACGTCACAAATTGTATAAAAGTTGGCTAAGTATTTTGTTGGTTTTTTTCAGTGAAATGTAGCAGTACAATGTTTGATAGAAAATCCGAAGACATAAGACAATAACTAAAGTACAATGTTGCATTAATATATTCCTTTATAACTTCCTAGAGTCAAAAAAGGTAATATATAAATATAACAAAAGCATTCTCATATTTGCAGTTATGAATTAAAAATTTCATAGTAAAGTGCAAAGGTTAACTTTCCTTCTACATCACACTAGTTAAATTCGCTTCTGAATGTGGTAGTGTATATACATTATAAGAAAGATGTGTTCGGTAGATACAAAAGCAGAAGTGTAAAAGAGGAGCGGGAAGGAGGACATTTCCAGATGTTAAAGAGTCGGTGCTAAATTTCACACCTAATCTTTCAAGCTGAAGGTTAGCCGGCTTCTGTATTATAGCTCCACAGCCTTACAGTGTTGAGGTTAATTTTATTTCAACTAGACAAATAGTAATAAGTACGCATTGAATTTTATCTAGTAATAAATATAAAGAATGCCATTCATAATAAAAAATCGTTATTACACACACATAACAACACACAGCCATAAAATATATACATATACACACATACAAATGAAAGGATAGTTAGCTAATTTACCAAAGATGTAGAGTGTTTGTGTGGACTAGTTCAAATAGTAACATAATTAGTCATAGTGTATTTAATCTGACGTTACTCAAGATATTTTATTTATAAGCTATGTGATTGACAGTTATAATAGTAACAATTATAGTCCCAGCTTCACTTTGACCAAGTGCATACATTTTATTAATTTGCAACGTGGTTATCAAAGAACAAGGTATAAGGGTTCGTCAATTAATTTCTTCAACAGCTTAGAGAGGGTAAGGTGGTCTGAAAATATCTTATAATTGTTGACATGGAGAAGTGCAAAGGGGGGGGGGGTAAGGATGCAATTTCTAAACATCAATAAATTTCATCTTTTGGGAAATGACATCAATGATTGGTAGATAAAAACCAAATGATTTAGATTACCGGTAGCTATTATAATTTTGAAATTTCATGACACGTGTATCAGTCTGCTATTTTTTGTCAGAAATTAATGTCGAAATGGCACTGATTCGGTATTCGGACAAAATCCCCACGAAAAAACGAGTGTACGACGACTAAAGCCCCAGAGGACATAAACATCAGTGGACAAAAACTCAAAATATTACATCGTATTTAAATCGATATCATTGATACTTTTATATAAATAATCTTGACCATGGGCTACGGGAAATATTTGTCGATACAAGTCTGTCATTAATAGGCATGTTCCTATGTTTTTTTACCTAAATAAAGGATTGGATTTCGACCACAGCGGTTCGTATGCTGTTTGTTTTACCTTACGTATTTTAGAGTGAATTTTTGTTTCAAAGTATCCCAGTAAGCTGCATTAGCCCTTCCAGCCGCAGTAGTCTAAAGTTAATCCATTGTTAGCTTTTCATCAACAGGCAGCTTATCTTACCAAGTAAAACAAACAAAATTAAAGGTTTTAGCCCAAGGTCAAGACTGACCGTATCTTTATTCTACCTTTTAATTCTCATGTCAAACATACATTTCATAACAGACGGTAAAAAACAGCTTAACAACCACAGTGGTCGAAAGCCAATCCTTTATTTACGTAAAACAATTAGAAACATGCCTATTGATAGACTGTGTAAACAGACATGATCTCTTACATCGACAATCATTTCCCTTAGCCCATGGTCAACTTTGCATATATAGAAGTATTAATAATATTGACTCAAAATCGATTTTTATATTTTGAGGGTTCGTCCGTTGTGGGTTTCGTCAGCTGGGGGTTATGTTCACTAGGGGTTTGGTCCGTTGTGTATTTGTCGCACACTCAAAAATAGTATATGTTAAATATGTGAAATGTCACAATCGTTTATTGTGGACTTACCGCAGATGATAAAAGTATAGTAAACAATCTCAAGGTAGTGAAGTACATTAATGAGTTATTACAGTAGGGGACTGGTTTCGTTATCCTAACAGATTCGCTCTCAGTTTACGGGCTATACAGGGACAAGAGAACGGGATCTAATGTCCCGGTATTGTGTATTGTATAGAGGATGACATCCGGGATCTTATGTACGGGTATTATGTATTGGTGAAGAATATTCGGGATCTAATGTACCGGTATTTTGTTATGGTAAAAACTATCCGGGATCTAATGAACCGGTAATGTGTATTGGTAAAGACCATCCGGGATCTAATGTATAGTGTTTTGGGGAAGACTATCTATTTTGATAACTTTGTGTGCTACATTTATTTTAATTATTACTATTAACGCCTTTTTAGCTGTAACAGATTTAGAAATCTAATAAAATAGTATTTCACTTGAAAGATACAAACTATCCAAACCATAGATTATATATAATCTGTGATCCGAACTAATGACACATTCACAATTCTGCCAAAGACGGTTAGACAGTACAACCATACACATACTAATTAACTGCCTTACACATACTAGTATAATACACTCTTTTTATTACAGAAAATTTATTCAAGAAAGTGTTTGTATCATTATTACTCAAACTATAGAATCATTCATTTTTTTGCGGATAACCATTGTTTACTACGCCGGATAGTGTAGTCGAAGGATAATTATAAACCAAACAGTCAATACTGTAAAACAAAACTCATTAAAGAGTAATATAATAATTGAAGGCTGGAGATGGGTTTCAGCTTTTGTTAAAAATGGTTAGAGAAGAATTTTTTTTTTTTTTTTGAAGGTCGAATTATAGTACTGATCGTAACTTACTAGTAACTTGTTAGTCCAGTAATTGACATATTATTTTTGTTCTATTTTATTATTCTCTTATTTACTATTTATATATTATGGTAAATGTTTGCTAGCCGGAAAACTTCAGGAATTGGCTAGCATGATAGGTTAAACGATAATTTTTATAAATGCATGTAGGATCTAAGGAATGATTTTCAACATTTTAGTGCATCTTAATAAAGACATGTATGTTAACTGACTTTTTTTTATGATAGACTCACTATTAAGAAATAACCATCTTTACCAAAGTATTTTACTCTGAAAGAACATTCCAATGACGTAATGGTTAGTGGCAATGAAATGCGAGACGTACTTAACAGATAGTAAAGACTTAAATCCTCGTTTGCGGCTGACCCCCCCTCACCCCCGACCCTTCTTTCCCCAAATAGCCGGAGGCAATAAAATGCTAATGACCCACACGGATAGGCTAGTACATTCGCCATTTACTACCCCTCCCCCCACGGCTACACACACTCACTTGCTACCTTGACCATCCTGTTTTATTTTACCCTGCGACGACTTGGCTTTTGACATATCAGTGTGCATTCCTTCCTCCCCCCCCCCCCACCCATTGAACTCTGCGCTAGCTTCTATTTTTAATCTGGCTCATTATCTATCTCCCACCCACCCCTACAATGGGCATAGTTTTTTAACATAATATCAGTGACCAATGATTGGCTTTTTGTTAGATAAAAAAAAGGATTATCTAAACAAAGATTTTTTAGTATCAACTCATAAATAATATAAAAAATAGATCGAGTAATAATAGGGATTTAGCGAAAAATATTACAACTACTTAAACCTTTACATTTTGTTTTAAAAAAACAACAACTCACAGGCACACAGCAACTACTTACTAGTATTTATATTGTGAAATGTTTGTAGCAATAAACTGTTATTGTTGTTTTTTTTTTTGTTGCCCTTAAAAAATAAATAAATCGTGTGGCCACGTGGCTGACCAGGTTATAGTATAGACGGAAGCAAACTGTACGACATTACTAGGCTTCCGGCCTGTAGCGTGTGGGGGGGGCAGGGGTCCGGGCCCCTGCGTTTTGTCTGACCCCCTCTGCTTATTTGTTCTACTTAGTAAAATGTATTACCTGGCCCCCTGCTATTGCCTGGCCCCTGCTGTGGAATACATGGCCCCTGTTGTAGAATTTTCACGCTACGAGGCTGCTAGGCCTAGAGCACATGTTAGGTTTACTGTATCTTAGAATTGTCAGAATCCTCTCCCCATCCTATTCAAGTGATTATATGATCAAGGCGAACAGACGAAACATAAATAGCTTAGGTAGTTTAGGTGACTTGAGGGGATTGTAATCATATTTTCTTATGGTCGGGTAACTTTCTTCTTAAAATTTGTATCACATATGTAGATCAAATTGAGTGACAGAATCAATAAGTGAAATAAGTTAATATGCTATGAGCATTTAAATATTCCAAACTTCACAAAAGTGATACAATCTATGAGTTTTATAATTTAAAATTTAACATGGTATTAGCTTTTAACATACATTATTCGAATGAATACAGTGACAGTGTTTATATGTTTTATTGGTCATCTGATATAAGCTTTTTAATATCTATTGATGTACTTTAATTTAGTACTTGAAAAAGTAAGTATAAAAAATCACCATGATATTCGATTTTCAGTTTACCTCGCTCGAATCATATTGTGTAAGACGTGAATCTGCTATAAGCTATTAAACAGAACTCACTCGATTATAGTAATAGAATAAATATGTGTCATTAGCTGATCAGTGTCTAGGCTTAGGTGCAATATTTTCCTATCGCCTTCATGAAAAGAGAAACAAAATATTTATTTGCATTTACTTTTTAGTATTAATATTGTTCTATATATAAAGAGAAATATATTTCCACCGATGCAATTATAAATCATTTCGACGTGTTAAAGAATATTTATTGATTATTTCCTTAATTGTGTAATGGTTACTAATTATAAATGTTGTTTGCTGTGACAATTGGGCATTATCGTTTGAGGAAATCTTTATCACAATAATCTTTTTCAAAAAACAATCCAGCATTTACAAAAGTATGTTTATTTTTTTTATAAACCTATTGTGTATGCCCTACGTAGCGTGTAGAGAGGAAAGACGGTAGCAATGCATTGTGAGTGACGTACTGTCGGGTATCGCCACTGGTCGGCACGTTCTTTGAAGTTTAGCTCAGTGTTCATCCACGTCCGCCAAGCCCCCCCCCCCTTTCCAACTCTTAAAAAAGTGGTTACCCCGACCACTACTGAGCTTCTGACATTTCGATAATACATTCCTGTCTTCCCAGCTCATCGCCCCCCCCCCCACCTGACAACTACTTGGCTTTCACATTTCGATGGTATATTTCTGTCTTCCCACCTCATCACACCCCCACCCGACCATTTTTTTTTAAAGCTCCCCTCCCCTTTTCTTTGCGTATTCTATTTAAAATGTTCTTTCTCATATTTTATATATGCAATATATTCAATTAATTAATATTATTGACAATTAATATAAACAATATTATTCACTGCAATTTTGTGTCTATTAAATTATTGTCCGTAAGTGACGGAAGACGATGCTTATTTACATTTCAAATTGTTTTAATTTACAATGCCTCAGCTGCTTACAGCCGCTTAGCTCCCTGCTAGCCTCTCGTTCATAGAAAGTCGCACAATTTCGAAGGAAATACACCACAATATCAATATGGATATTAATTTAATGTTTCTTGTTCGGTCCAGTAAAATTTTTTTTTATAGATTTTGTACCGGACTACAGCCCAGGTTGGGGACCACTGTATTAAATCAGTATAGTGTAACATAAATATGATTTATTTATTCAATAAGATACAAACTTTTCAAACTAATTTAGCAGCAATCTGATTATTAAAACCTCTTTAAAAAATAAAAGTAAAGTAACAGTTAAAAATGTATCCATAGAATCATATTCATGAGTGTAATACTATTCATTTGATTATGTTAGCTCATCAAGAGTCATAAGGCGATGTTCAATCTAATGCTGAGGAAAAAATCAGACTTCTGGTTACCTCCCCCCCCCCACCTTTTCACCAACCCCCTCTCCCCTCCCCCACCCCTCCTTCCGCCGTTTTTCTTTTTTGCGAACAACAAAGCGGGTAAAGAATTGGATACATGGTGAGAATTTCACGGTTTCATTACTGTGCGAAAGAAACGTTCTTGCGTTGTACTTTTTGATCTTATTACGACATAGGTCGCCAGTTGGTTGGTTAAGGAAATTTGGCGGACTATGAAATAGTATAAAAGACACTTTAAAGCGAACATTTTGAAACTACCTTACTAAGTGATTTAATTTTCCGCCTTTATCGAGTAAAAAAGTGTTTCAAGTTTCCAGTAAAGAAAATCTACACTTTAGGTAAGTAGGCATTCATATAATTATGCACTTTTTTAATGTATTAAAGCTTCGAATGTTTGACATAACTTTTTTATTTCAAAAAAGCTTCTTTCATTTTAGTTTTGTTTATATCTTATCTCCTATAGAAAATTTTTATCTGCACCCCCCCAGGGGGGTCCACTCTACAATTGTTAATTTCCATGTATTAATCTATTTCTTCTATTTAGTTACATGTCTTATTCTTCCTCCTAGATAACATTATTTGATTACTGTTGGTCTGTTATATCTACTGTTGTTGTATTGTATCTATTGTAGCTGTATGTGTTTGTACTGTTACTTTGTTGTATCTATTATGCTGTATGGTATCTACTGTTTCTGTATTTTCATCTATTTTGCAATATGGTATATATTGTTGACGTATTGTATCTACTGTATTCGTACTACATCCATTGTTGCTGTATTTTATCTATATTTTGTCTATAATATTTAATGTTGCTGTATGGTATCTACTGTTGCTGTATGGTATATACTATAGCTGTATTGTATCTATTGATGCTGTATTTTTTGTACTGTTGCTATGTTGTAGCTATTATGCTGTATAGTATCTTCTGTTTCGGAATAATATCTACTGATGATGCAAAGTATATATTGTTTATTTGTTACAGCTCTGCATGGTGGCACCATGTGTTACTGCTCTGCATGGTGGCACCATGTGCTACTGCTCTGCATGGTTGCGCCATGTGCTACTACTCTGCATGGTTGCGCCATGTGCTACTACTCTGCATGGTGGCACCATGTGCTACTGCTCTGCATGGTGGCACCATGTGCTACTGCTCTGCATGGTGGCACCATGTTCTACTGCTCTGCATGGTGGCACCATGTGCTACTGCTCTGCATGGTTGCGCAATGTGCTACTGCTCTGCATGGTTGCGCCATGTGCTACTGCTCTGCTCTGCATGGCGGCACCATGTGTTACAGCTCTGCATGGTGGCACCATGTGCTACTGTTCTGCATGGTTGCGCCATGTGCTACTGCTCTGCATGGTGGCACCATGTGCTACTGCTCTGCATGGTTGCGCCATGTGCTACTGTTCTGCATGGTGGCACCATATGCTACTACTCTGCATGGTAGCACCATGTGCTACTACTCTGCATGGTAGCACCATGTGCTACTACTCTGCATGGTGGCACCATGTGCTACTGCTCTGCATGGTTGCGCCATGTGCTACTGCTCTGCATGGTGGCACCATATGCTACTACTCTGCATGTTAGCACCATGTGCTACTGCTCTGCATGGTTGCGCTATGTTCTATTGCTCTGCATGGTTGCACCATGTGCTACTACTTAGCATGGTTGCGCCATGTGCTACTGCTCTGCATGGTTGCGCCAAGTGCTACTGCTCTGCATGGTGGCACTATGTGCTACTGCTCTGCATGGTGGCACCATGTGCTACTACTCTGCATGGTAGCACCATGTGCTACTGCTCTGCATGGTTATAAATTTGACTATACTAAGTTTTTTCTTCTATGAAGTTTAGAACTGTTTATTTTGTGTCACCCCGAAAAAATGGTGTCACCCGGTGGGTCCCGCAACCCCTAGTGACGCTACTGTGCCGTACTAAACATATATTTTAGAAATCCATTTAAGCTTTCTGTTATATTGAACTATCTTTACATCAAAATAGGTGCTATAATATGTCTACCAATCAATCATATGGGAAAAGAATGGTTGAGGCTGCTTTAATGAACCAAACAGTGAAACATAAAGACCTCTTGAAAGGTTTGTTTTAATTTTTGGAGACTTTTTATATTATGTCCTAAACCTGTCTGTAATTTTATTACTTTTATATTTTGAAATACACTAATTATCTGATAATGAATATAATTTTGAATGTTTCAGGTTTCCGTGAAAATAGTTTACCAAAGAAGCTTTCGCCAACCCTTTTATCTATACAAAGGCAAGAAACGTTAATTATATATGTTAAGCAAACCAAAAGATCTGATATGTGTAATACGCAACAAGTAGCTGTAACTCTATTAGGAGATAAATCACCCAGAGGAAGACGTTATAACGCAGCCAGAGGAAAATATTCTGAAGAGAGAAGAAGACATCAAAATGTAAGGAAAAGGTTTAAACATAAACACTGTATATTTTTTTTTCCATCCAAGTTATTTTTTTTTTTCAAATTAAAAAAGACCACATCTCCTTTAATTGCAGATAAATTCAGACATAGGACATCGACACTATATGCTAAAATTGATGTCCAAACTGAAAGGGGCAGTATTTTTTTCACACATGTGCCACAGTGAGGACATCAACAAACAGGTTTATCAGACTCCACTTGCCAAGCAGCAAATTATTCACGTAGGTGGATGCTTACATAAGTTAGATACAGGCTTACAGCTGGTTTCTTAAGGTAAGTTAGACATTTTAATGTATACATTTTAGTGTATAGTTTTTGCATTTTTTGACATTTTACTTTTATAATGAAAATTAATTATTTTATATATTATCAAAAGGTGTTCAATAGTCCAGTTTTTACTCTCTACAGCTAGTACTACTGAATAAGCAAATAATGAACTGTCGAAAAATACATTAGTGGCTACTGAAATAACAAATAGTGAGCTTGAAAACTGTCATTTGATGGTCTATACAAACAAATCTCATACAATTGAGTTTAAACTAGCTTCTAATTTATTATTTTAAACCTTTTAGAATTTATTCCATATTGCATAACATCTTAATAATCTCTTTCATGAATATATTAACAGACAGGTTTGAGGCAATCATTGGCAGCCCTGTTCAGCAGTGTTTACAACAAGAAAAAAGGAATGGAAAAGAAAAAAAGGTCAGTTTTTATATACGTGTTGTAGCTGAAATTTGTGAACTATGAGTAATTAAATTATTTTTTAAATCACAATAGGGATAATGTATATTCACATTTAAAGCTTCAAATCTATAACTGCTCTACATATTTCCTGTCAACCGGAAAGAAGAAGAATCACAAATAGTATGAACTATTTTCAAAGCTATATTTGTAATAATCTACCAGGTGCAAAAGGTTCACTGTAGCCCGGTAGCGTGAAAATTCTACAGCAGGGGCCAGGCATTCCACAGCAGGGGTCAGGCCAATAGCAGGTGTGGCAGGAAATAAGTGTTACTAAGTAGAGCAAACAAGCAGAGGGGGCCAGTTAAAACGCAGAGGGAGGGGCCGGCCCCCAGCCCCCTTTCCCCCCCCCGCACGCTACGGGCCTGTACACACTTGACTATTCGACTTAATGTTGTGGATTGGAGATCTATTTAACTTAAAGTATTTTAGACTTTTTATAAGTATGCATTATTAAGTCACCCAAACCCCCAACCTAACAAGAACTCAATATACTAAAACACACTTAAGTTTTTTTAGTAAACACTAACTTTTAACATAATTTAAATTTTTAAATTTTGTCACAAAGATAAAGGTTTAATATAATAGTTTGCAGTATCTTAAAAAAATGTGTTTTATTTTTCAGGAAAAAGGAAATTCAGGAGTTTTTAAGAACACATAAGATACTTTCAGAGGTACCAGAAGTGCAGGAAAATACAAACCATTAAATCAAAAGTATTCAACGAGCGCCAAAAAATAAGAAGACTATTGGAATAAAAAAAAAACAATAATAAAATACATTTCTTTTTAGGCTAGACTCATTTTATTACTAAAAAAACATTAATTTATTTCCATATTATATATTTTGCAAATAAATTAGTATGCTGCAAACCCTCACCTTTGTGATTTTGTTTATAATTTTTTTGTTTTTAAAAGTTTTTATTTTTAAGCGTAAAAGTTATAAAATGTGTTGACATGTAAACTCTCCACACATTGTGTAGACTTGATACCAAGTAATTGATTGGACAATCTGGACACTTGCCTTGGGCTCTAGCCACTACAAGTATTTTGAGATAAACTATCTCGACAGTTGGGGGAGGAGCCATGGGAGGGGCATCTGGAATAATGTAATTCAAATTTATCAGCGTTTCTCGCTCCATCCCAATTATTTCAACTTGCAAATTTTCCTTTGATAGTTTACTAAAATAAGATGTTATAACAATAGAGCCTTTCTTATATAAATTCATTGAATGATTAACCAATGCTAAATACGGATCCCAAAGTTCAAAGGTCATTTTAGGTCAATCGTAAGTAAACAAATCCCTGATGGTCAAATGGGTATATACATTGAAGGCTGCAAGTTTCTATTGGTACAATATAGACGAATAGGACCATACAGTATAGCTAAAGAAGTCTGTATAATGTGCTGACGTGAAATTATTATTAACAATCGTCACTGCAATTACATTATAAGTTATAGTGTAAGGTCTTAATAATTCATGTAGCTAAACATTATATGATATAAATGTTGCGTAATGTATGTAGGGATATAAATTACTTAATACGCCACGAACATAAGTGATATTTTGCACTACACAAATCGTATGTGTCGCCCAATGGACGATAAGACGTGAGACGTCAGTTAGGGGACATATATGTGTCCCCCAAAGTCGCAAATATATTAGATTAACAAAAAGTCATTAAAAAGTGTTTCAAACTTATTTTTTTTGTTTTTTTATGTTATATAAATAATGTTCTTATTTAACGTTCCTTGAAAGTAAAAAAAAAATTCAATAATAGAATAAAAGTAGGCCGATACTTAAAACAAAGTGTACAATTAGTAACAAAAATGATTAAAACTAATATTAAATTAAGTTTTTTTAATTAAAAACAATATTTAAATAATTGCTTAAATGTCAATGAGTGTGTCTAGGGAAAAAAGTTAACAAAATATTTCAAAATAGCTGAGTTAAACGACGTTGAACAACGTGTCCCCCGAGAGACCAATTATCTGGCGTGTGCTCCAAAGTGCGTTTGAAGGCGTGTCCCCCGAGTGACACTAAAAACGTATATCTTTTAATATCAACTATTTTTTAAAATTGAAACTTTTATCGTAAAGTAGACATCAAATACGTTATAAAAAGTCTTTCAAAACTTATCATTGATAGGATATTAATATTTTAGAGCATTTTCTAAAATGTCCCCCGATGGTATCAAATCTGAGCCTGTCCCCCAAAGTTCGAAATAGGAATATATATATATATATATATATATATATATATATATATATGTATATATATATATATATATAATATTACATTAACATAATGCGTCAAGAACTACTTTTTTGGGGATTTTTACATGTGAATTGAAAGTAATGCGGTCTGGAAATGGAAAGTTATAGTTTTAAAACTTAATTAGTGGAATATCGCGTAAAGATTTGAGTTATATTATATGGATAATACATGTTTTACAGAGATTTAATATAATGCATGTTTCAATTTTTGTTTCACGGCTGGGATTTCCATCAACATGAATATTTTTTATTGGTAAGTCCACACATTTTTTTTTTATAATGGCTCTGATAATGACAAACGTAATGTATGAAACTGTATACTTCAGATGCTTGCACGTACTAATCAATGATATACATTCACTGATTAAGTAATTTATTTTAAACAGTCATGGTTATAGTAAAACACAATACGAAGTCTTTTTAGTTTAAAATGGTTGACTTACTATCTTTTTTTTTTATTAAAGTAGCATATGCCCTAAATGTCCGTATGCACCATATGCCCTAATGCCCTTAAGACTATATTGTCAAAGGATGTGTAGAATTGTACCTGTTTCTCAGACTGGTGAATATTGAACCGCTGTTTGTCTACTATAAAATGGCCTGCCAGCTTCATTTTCTAAACGTATGTCAGGTACCCATTTTTAAAACGGATTTGACTTGGGAAACTCATCATCAATTCCATCCTTGATCTTCAGTTTTGAATAGTTTTCGGTAGACTATGATGCCTTGACACATGTCTAAACCATGTCATCTTGCGTCGATTGATTGTAGGCCATAATTGTTTCCCGATGGCTCGCGATTGAGAATTTTTCTTTTCCCAGACATATTCATTGATCTTGCGTTTCAGGTAGTAGATTCTAAGGATTTTTCGTCATGCATTTTTTTTCTAATTAATGCAATTTGCTTGCCGTTGTTGCTTGGAGCGTCCATGTCTCGCACTTATACAGGGCAGTGGTCATAACTAGGGCTATATATAATCATAGCTTCTCTAGTAGGTTAATGTATCTATACATCTATAAATTATAAGCTTAATACACGAATATAACATGTTTATATAAGAAGCATCGACCAAAGCAGGTATTTGGCTCTTTTTTGACCTGATTTGTCTCCAGGAGAAGATGTGTCAGTTGAGACCCCGGGTGAAGAAAGTATTTGGGGGCCCATTAGAAAAAGATAATACTCATAGAACAGTTTTGAATTGAGCTTTTTAAATACTCGATGACCATGCGTTCGCGCCCGCTGCACCCGTCCTTAAATCCGCCTCTGGGTGTGTGTTCATTCCTTCTTAAGACTTACTTAAGATTATAAAATTGACAATAATGAAACCTGCAAAGCTGATAGATCTGAGCTAAAACAAGCATTGTACATGAATTTATTAGATGTAACAAAAAGAATGAACCTGGAAGAACCATAACGCTTCCCCCCCACCCATGGAGAAGAAAAAAAAAACCAAAAAGCCAAGACGTCATTCAAATAAAAATTTGAATCAACAAACTCTCTAAACAGAATGAAACGCTAATTAGAATGTAAGAGCTGTGCGACTAACCCCAACACAAAAGGTGAGTTATGTAAGATACATTAACACAACCTAGACACTCGCGCAATAGATTTTAATTGTAATGTCGATACACAGAGGTAGAAAGACAGAGAAGCTGACTTGTAAAAATTATAAGTTTACTAGCTGTAACCTGCAAAAACCTTTGCATAGAGATATATTACCAAGGTTGGTTTAGTAGGTCAATTTTAGCTTCGGACAGATCCGATTTTTTTATGATTTTACTACAATTAAATGATGCAATATGTTGTAGAAATACAAAAAAACATTTAAATAGAAATATTTCACAATTCTGCCTTTTTAAATATACAATCTTCTAGAAGCTAACTAAAACGGTCCATAATAAGTATGACTAACGATAATCAAACATTTCAGTTAAACCAAACACAGAGACATCGCTACTTGAGATAAATAAGGGTGTGGCATATGTTACCTGGCCACTAAATGCACCAGATCGCTCTGTAGCTCCCAGTACACTGACGGGTGATCCGCTATGTATATGCATTCATAATGAATTATGATAAAACATAAGAAAAGGGACAGTAAATCGTTAAAAACTGTGTCAAAAAAGGTGGTTGGGTTGTAATATTAAGTTCTCCCGGCATTTTTAATTTACCAATCCTTTTTACCATCGGATATACCCAAAAAAAAACAACATTTCTTGGTCGACGATTGCCAATTTAGCAAAGGATGTCTAACAATCCAGATGTATTGCATTTACAATTAAAAAAAAACAAAACATAAAAATCTTATAAGAGGTTTATGCAAATTTTCACGTTTACCAATAAATGCATAAAATGTGAATATTCCATTTATCCAGTGTGTGAAAGTAAATTTCAAAGTTGGCAGCATTTGGATGTTTTTAATTCAAATACCCACTTGTATTCTGTTTCATCATTACTTTTACAGTAAAAAAAAAGTTCCTTAAACATCATGTATTCATGTGCCCTTATTGTTTATGAGTGAGCTATCGTACGTGTAGTATTTGCTACTCTATGAATACGTGTGAGCGATCGCTCACGCGCTCAGCTTAGAGGGAACATTGGTGAACATGCCAATGTTTATTGAGCTAGGTACTTCCCCTAATTGAACTTACTGGCCAATGGTATGAACACAGCCGTCATCAATAAGACATTTGGGGGTAGTACAACTGGACCGCATGTGCTGTTGTTTAGCCAAATATAAGTAGGCAGAATTTAGTATATGACTCAGCTTGAAGACAGATCAATTGCAGAATTAGGCATCTTTGCATCCTCGGTTTACTTTCAGTGTCCCATTCTAGCAGACGCACCTCTGAATGATCTGGATTTCATCAGGCTTCCTATTAATTATGAGAATGTTTCTCCCTTCATTTCTCAGACTGCATTGAAAACGATTGGCCGACATCTCTGGTACCTTAGTGCAGAACTCATTCCTGTGGTTCTCTTTTCTCAATGTGTCTCAGTGGATGAGAAAAACAGCCTTGCTGTTTGCTTGAGGCAATTCATGGAGAAATCTTTTGATGATCAGAAAGAAGAAAGGTGTATCCGCAGCACAAATGATCCTTCAGCACTTCTCAATGTGACCCTTAAAGGATTTTGTGACCTAGTCATCACTGCTCTTCTTTAATGATCTTCTTCTTCCCGCAAATTTTCTCATATCTGATGCTTCCACCTGGCAACAAACTCCATCCTTTCAGAAGGCAACATCAGTGGTCTCTTCCTTGAAAGTTTTCAATGATTGTGCCGAGCGGTAAATTATACTGGCTTCATCATTCAACTCATCTCTCAACAAATCAGAGGAGGAAAAGCAGCACTTGCTCTAAATTGTTGAACAGCATCACAAAGAGTTTCCAGATGCAAAAAAATCAACAGTGCTGAAGAGATTGCAACTTGCAGTGTATATTTTTTAATGGAGTACTTAGACCTACTCTGCAATACAGTCCGATTAATGTGTCATGTAACTAGTATTATTTTACCGTTTAATTCCTACTGTGTAATATATTTGTTCTTTGTATCTAAAAAACAGTATTTTTAAACCTTGCAAAATTTTTATTTAAGGCAACTGCCGAATACCATAAAACACGAGATAACGAGTGCTCTGAGGCAGTATTTATTGGAGCCCAAATGGTGTGAAATTTGGCATATGCATGTTTTAAATCACAGTGAACCAGAAAACTAAAATGCTCAAGATAAAAAATCAACTTTATTGTTTTCCACTATAAAGTGAGCCACCCT
>JAGDYQ010000121.1:1536103-1552423 GCA_021962125.1 Bulinus truncatus
AAAAAAGTGAGCATTTCATCTACAAAAATCTGGCAACCTCGACCAACAATCAATGAATACGTTACTTTCCTCTCCACAGGATTATTAATATTTATGTGTGTCAGAAAAACATTTAACTTTTAAAAATAAAATGAGCAGCTCATCTACAAAAATCTGGCAACCTCGACTTACGATCAATGAAAGTTTCACTGCTCTAGTTGACCAGTACCCGGATAAAGAACTCTTCGTGTTTTACAACAAAGGGAAACGTGATCCGTACACCGTGGCAACACTGTACACTCTTGCTGGACGTTTCGCTGACCGACTGCGTCGTTATGGGTTTCAAAAACAGGACATCATCGCCAACACGTTGCCCAACTGCCCAGAGAGAGTCGTCACTGACCTGGGAATTGTATTGGCCGGATGTGTCACTTTAAACATATCGGTATAGTGTTGCATACATTTTTCATAGTTCTACCAAAGTAAGAAAAATTTTAGTTGATCAATTTTTTTTTAAAATATAATAACTGCATTGTTATACTATTTTAAAAAATAGGAATAATAAGAAACGCAAATGCTCTGAATTTTCTTGTATTAAATTTATTTAAGAACATGCTGTTTAATTGTAGAAGGCTAATGAATGAATGAATATTTTTTTTACCATAACATATCGAATCAGACGACAGTTCACTCTCCCGCCCCCAAAAAACTAACAAGATAATCCTGTTGAACTGAAAATATGTTATCGATAACTAACAAAATAAAATTATTATTTTTGTTCAAGAATAGCGGTTGTTGAACAAAAAATAATAATACTATCTAGATTGGATGTAAATTAATTATAACGTAGTTAGATTAAAAAAATAGTCTTTTCAAGAAGAATAAGTTAGAAGTCGACCTCTCTTTTTTATTTAGCATCTTCTCTCTGATGGACGAGATCTGTACTATGCTGCACGTAAAAGCAAGTGTAAGTGTATCATCATGTCAAACTCTGACCAATCCCCAACATGGAACCTTCTGCAGTCCAAACTTTGCGAAAAAGACACGAGCGATTTCGTCTCGGATATTTCAGTTGAGGTGGCACCGGACTTAATATCAGCCATAGTGGTGTCAAGAAACATTTCAAGGTAAGTCGAGATTTAGTTCATTCCGTAACACAGATCTATTAGAGTCGGCAGAAGCGTATTATTGCCCTTTGATGTCTTGGTCGCTCACGACAATTTTAGCCCCCTTCTAGAAAAAAGAGAGGTATTGAAAATAATAACTATGGGTGTTTGATTTGGTGTTATGTGGGCCCATTCCGATACCGGAGCCCAGGGCTTGCGCTCGGTTTGCCTCCCATCCTAGTCCCGTAAAATACGCCATTAGAAACAATTGGTTATAGGCTTGGATAGTATGTATTCTTATAAATAATGTATTAAAAATAGCGCATAAATATCAACCACTCACACACACACACGCATAGACAGACACACACACAAACGTTTAATACTTTTTGTGCCTCATGATTGTTTAAAACATAAACATTTCTGGAAACATAGATAGCAGGCAATAAAAAATATTTAATCTACGACTTTTTCTTTGAAAAAAAAATATCATACTCACTTTTTTTTTTGTTTCATGTATTGCTTGCAGAAATAAAATAAATGAAACAAGCAATTTAAGTCTTTTCCGTTTCGGACAAAGGACATTTTAGAACATTTTCGTGTACGCAGTAGCTACGGTTACGCCGGTACATAAGAAACTCTTATATTTTGGCCCTGAGAGGTCAGATTGCAAAATGGACTTTTGATGTACACTTGGCAAGCCAGGACCTACAAAATGATATATACATCATGGGTCTAGGACTTATGGTTGCTGAGATATAGGGCGCTCCTTTGTTAATATATCTTATATAGTAAAACGCGGTACTTAATACGCCCCCTTTTTCGGCCTCAGAGGTCCTATCGCAAAATGCACTTTTGATGTACAAATGGCAGGCCAAGACCTACAAAATGATATATACATCTTGCGTCTAGGACTTATGGTTGTTGAGATCTAGGGTGATGACGGACAGACAGACAGACAGACAAAACGGGGACAATAGAGCATTTTTTTCGAAAATGCTCTAAAAATGTATAACTTGAAATATAATTATCAAAGCAGTTCAAGAAAAGCTCTTCTTGAAGATCTCAGAACGTGCGATGAGGATGTGTTTGTCAATACTTGTCACCCCGATTACACATTCGTTGTGTTCAGCACATCTGGATCAACGGGCTACTCTAAGCTGGTGCCCAAAACACATCGAGACATTGTGGACTACATCAGTAGAAACCACATGCGTATGTACGGAGAGAACGAGCGTTTGGATATGGATCTGATCATGTATTCTGACAGGTTTCTAGGTAAATTATAAGAAAATAATCTAGTCGTGTACGCTAATAACTTTTGTAGGTTATATCTCATAAGGGCCACCATTCCAATAATGTAATTTTGGGGAGGGTAGGAGTTTCGGGGATTTTAATTTTAAAAAAAAAAAAGGGAAAAAAAAAAAAAAAAAAAAAAAAAAAAAAAAAAAAAAGGGGGAAAAAAAAAAGGGAAAAGGGGGGGGAAAAAGGAGGATAAAGAGAGAGAGAGAGGAGGAGAGAGAGGAGAGGGGGAGGGAGGAGGGAGGAGGGGGAAGGGGGGGAGAGAGGGAGAGAGAGAGAGGGGGAGGAGAGGGGGAGAGGGAGGGGAGAGGGAGAGAGGAGGAGGGGGGGGGGGAGGGAGGGGGGGGAGGGAGGGGGGGGGAGGGGGGGGGGGGGGGGGGGGGGGGGGGGGGGAGGGGGGGAGGGGGAGGGGGGGAGGGGGAGGGAGAGGGGGGGGGGGGGGGGGGGGGGGGGGGGGGGGGGGGGGGGGGGGGGGGGGGGTATATATTTATTAGGGTGGGTCACTTTATAATGGAAAAAAAATAAAGTTGATATGTTATCATGATCATTTTAGTTTTCTGGTTCACTGTGATTTAATACATGTATATACCATATTTCACATCATTTGGGCTCATACAAATATGGCCTCAGTGCACTTGTTATCTCGTGTTGTATGGTATTCGGCAGTTGCATTAAATTATAATTTTGCAAGGTTTAAAAATGCTGTTTTTTTTAGATACAAAGAACAATTTTATTACACAGTAGGAATTAAACAGTAAAATAATACTAGCTACATGACAAATTAATTTGACTGTATTGCATAGTAGTTCTAAGTACGCCATTCAAAAATACACTTTTTAGTCTGTGTGTTTTGAGTCCTGATGTTCTTCAAGTTGCGATCAGTTGATTTTTTTGCATCTGGCAACTCTCGGCGACGCTGTTCAACAATTAGGAGCAAGTACTGCTTTTAATCTTCTGATTTGATGAGAGATGAGTTGAATGATGACGCCAGTGCAATTTCTCGCTCGGCACAGTCATTAACATCTTTCAAGGAAGAGACCACTGATTTTGCTATCTGATAGGATGGAGTTTGCTGCCAGTTGGAAGCATCAGATATGAGAAAATTTGTGGGAAGCAGAAGAACATTAAAGAAGAGCAGCGATGACGAGGTCACAAAATCTTTTAAGGGTCACATTATTAAGTGCTGAAGGATCATTTGTGCTGCGGATGCACATTTCTTCTTTCTGATCATCAGAAGATTTCTCCATGAATTGCCTCAAGCAAGCAGCAAGGTTGTTTTTCTCATCCACTGAGACACGTTGAGATAAGAAGCCAGAATAATAAGTTCTGCACTAAGGTACCAGAGATGTCGGCCAATCGTTTTCAGTGAAGTCTGGGAAGTGAAGGGAGAAACATTCTTATAATCAATAAGAAGCTTGATGAAATCATTCCGAGGTGCGTCTGCTAGAATAAGATACTGAATCTAAGCTTTAATGTAAACCAAGAATGAAAAGATACCAAATTCTGCAATATATGATTAGTCAGCTTGAGTTGGTGACGGAAGAGATAAATCTTCATTATGTAGATTATTTTAGACATCCAATTTGTCCGGTGATAAGCTCCTGGAACACGAAAACGCACCCCAAGGGGGGAGGGGGGATTCCTCCCAGGAAGACAAGTTTCAGAGCCAGATTTTTTTTGTAATTTTCACGTAGCAAATATCTTGAGTTGTCTTTCATTTGGAGGATATTTGAACAAAATTTGATGACTTTTTCTTTGAATAGCTAGAGATTTCGCTCCAGTCGAACATCGTGACATATACTAAATTCAGCCTCTTATTTTTGGCCAAACGTCTTAAAGCTCTTGAATAGCAGCACATCATGTTCAGTTGTACTACCCCCCCAAATGTCTTATTGAAGACGGCTGTGATTGTAAACATACCATAGGCCAGTAGGCTCAATTAGGGGAAGTACCTAGCTCAACAAACATTGGTATGTCCACTGGACTGTATACAAGCAAAGAAAAAGGTCATGAAAAAATGGTACCAACTGATAGCCAGACGGCTGTGTTTGTAAACATACCATTGACCGGTAGGCTCAATTAGGGGAAGTACCTAGCTCAATAAACATTGGCATGTCCACTGGACAGTATACCAGACGGCTGTGTTTGTAAACATGCCATTGGCCAGTAGGCTCAATTAGGGGAAGTACCTACCTCAATAAACAGGAGTTGTGTCAACTTCTATGCCAGTTAAATGAACAACACTTTTATATAGCCGCAACATTTGATCTTATAACACTTGAGTTTTTACAACTAAATTGAAATGCAGTGGTGAATTTCCCGGAACCTTCTCAAGTTTTCCACTTTTTTCTAGAAGCTTTTAGAGCCTTCTAGAGATTTCAGGGAACCTTCCAGAACCTTCTAAAATTGTATTTTTTTTTTCTAAAACTTTCTAGAACCTTCTAGCATTTTATGTGTGCTTTATATATATATACTTACATTCAAAATTCATTCAAAATGATTTAAAATTTCAGTGTCGTTTAGGCAGTACTAAATAAAGTCATATATTCATGAAATTTTTTCTGTGCTGTTTTGAAGTCAAAGAAAACACAAAAAACAAAATGCTCCAAAAAAATTTGAGAAAACGTTATTTTGGGCCACCCTAATATATATATATGTATCTTAGATTAGAACATCAAGTACCTTATTAGCCATGCAGACGGATTGCAATTATATATATATATATATATATATATATACATAATATAAATATATATACATATATATATAGTTATAGTTATAGTGATATAGTTAAATATTATGGTATAACAATATACATTTTTTAACGTTTTTTTCATAAGAAATAAAAACCGGTTTAGAGATGATAAAAAAAAATAGAGAAAATTTTTTAAAAGCTTTTGATTAACTATTGACTGTCTGATAACCAAACCTTTTCCCCGTTAATCTATATTCGCTGTAAGCTATATATTCACAGGCTGGGGAGGTGGCTTTTCAGCATACTCCATTCTGGCACCAGTAACCAGGGTACTGATGGATGCCTACGACCTAGATCACACCTCAGCCAGCAAGGACTTCTGGGAAGCGGCGGCGAAAGAGAAATGTGTAGTGGCGCTCGTGGTTCCTCTTGAAGTGGACAAGTACCTGGGCTATGCACAGAGAGATATTGGCCACGTTCCTCACAGGTTTAAATACATCGTCGTAATGGCTCAGCCAGTAACGAAGGTTAGATTACAGCTCTGATGATTTATCAGTCGGTAGTAGCCTTTACGAGAAGTTAAATTTAAATAGATAGCTAATCATATCAAGCTAGTAATGTGAAGGTAGATCGCCTCCTTATTTATTTATTGGTGACGGGATGGGTCGGTGTGCGGTAGAGCGGCTCGACCGGGTCACAGGTTTAATCTCCAGTGAAAACCAAGAAAAAAAATTTTTCAGGTGAAGGTGAAAGGTATTTCCCTGTCTCCCGTGGTGCACCCATAACTATTACACTAGAAATTAATGGTTTAAAGGATTTAATAAGTGATAAACATGACATTTTTAGTGGGACGGATGGCTGAGTGGTGTAGATACTCGACTGTCAACCTGAGAGTCCTGGGTTCGATCTGCGTTGAGGCCCATGGTTTTTTCCAGGTGAAATTTGGTGCAAAGTCGTCCCACAAGTCCTGCCAGCTATAAATGGGCACCTGACATAAGTTGGGGAAGTAAAGACGGCTGGGCGTTGTGCTAACCACACAATCCCTTTATATGCCGAGGTTATAGAAACACATGAATTCTACACTTCATCTGCCTCGATGGGTACTTTACTTTTTTTTTTTTATAAAATCCTTACAGGTAGGCCTACTCCAAACACATATATACAAAATTAACAGTTATCTTCTTTAATTGTGCATTTTTTTCATTTCAGCGGTCCTTAAAAATACTATGTTGGTGTTCGAGCGAGTTGAAGACCTACATTTACGCGTCTAATTTAACTATCTGTCTGAAATTAATATTTGAAATAAGATTTCATTAAAAAGTCTTAACAAGTAAAGCATAGAGATTGTTAGGCTTTACATTGCAAAACCTCGAGCATTATGACCGAAATTCCGCAAGGACCCTACGTTACTTGGGGTAACAACGTGTCTCTTGACCGGAATTCCGCAAGGACCCTACTTTACGTGGGGTAACCACGTGTCTCTTGACCGAAATTTGTAGATCCAGCGCACTAACAGTCCGGATAGTGGTGACGGGTGGACGTGTAGTAAAGCACTCGACTGTCAACCTGAGGGTTCCTGGTTCTATCTCCGATCAAGAACAATGGATATTTCAGGTCATGGCTTAAGTCCTCGCTGTATCTCCCGTGGTGCCTCCATGGCCAGCTATGCAATATTGACTATTTTGGGGATGAAAGACGGGCATCATAAAAACCATCCCATTGGTGGTTTATAGGATCTAAAAGATTTCATCTCATCGTTTCAGTGACTTCACACTTGCGATCAGGATAATCGAGAGTTTACTGTATTAGAAATTAATTTACAACAGCCAGGTTTTTTTTTTACTTTTTCAGGCTTTTAGTAACACGACATTGTCTTGTCATTATATTTTGTACACACGTATTTTCAATGCGTACCAATATTTTTTTTTTTTATTTTTGTTATTTATAGAACCAGGCAAAGAAATTCTTCCACTTGACAGATACAGTCATCATTGGCTACGGCTGCACAGAATGTTTCGGAATATGCAAAACTTATGTTGATGGTTGGTGTTTAAAGAAAAAAAAATATATATATACTGCAAAATCTGTTTTTTATGCGGATTTTTACATGGCAATTCAAAGTGATGCGGACTGAGATTGGAGAGTTATAATTTTAAAAACTTATTTGGTGGAATATCGCGTAAAGATATGGGTTATAATATATGGATAATAAATGTTTTACAGAAATTTTATATAATGCATTTTTCAATTTTGTTCGACTGCTGGGATTTCCATAAACATTAAATTGTTTTTTTGTTTTTTTTTGGTAAGTTCCATAAATGGGTATTTTTTTATGACTCTGAAAATGACAGATGTAATGTCTGATGCTGTATAAAACAAATACTTGTACGCACGAATGAATGATATAAATTCATAGATATAGTCATTTATTTTAAACAGTCACGGTCATAGTAAAACACAGTACGATGTCTTTTAGTTTAAAATGGTTGTCCAAAGTTGTTTTCTATTACTTAAAGCATCGTATGCCCTAAATGTCCGTATGCCCTAAATGTCCGTATGCCCTAAATGTCCGTAAGCCCTAAATGTCCGTATGCCCTAAATGTCCGTATGCCCCAATAAGCCCTTATGCCCTTCAGACGATCTCGTCAAAGGATGTGTAGAATTTTAACTGTTTCTCTGTCTGGTGAATATCGAAGCCAGCCGGCTTCACTTTCCAAACTGATGTCACGTTTCTATTTTTAAAAACGGATTGGACTTAGGAAACTCTTCTTCATTTCCACCCTTGACTTTCGTTTTTCAAGTTCAGGATTTTTCACCGCTCGATTATCCCAACATCCACCCATCTATCCGTCCATACGTCAATTCATATATCCAACAATCCATCAGGCGATTCGTCCATTCATCCAATCGTTTATCCATTCATCAATCCATCGTTCCATCCATCATATTTAACTCACTTCACCAAATATTTTCCAATTGAAACATAATCTGTAAAAAAAATCGAAAAGAATAGATTAATGAAACAAATGTTTACATTTAACTTCAGAAAAAAGTTTCCAGTCCTACAACTGTGGTAAACATGTTGATATCTTTGATGTTCGAGTTGTGGACGGTAAGAACAAAACTTGCCCTCCTAATGTGACTGGATCAATCCATGTCAAAGGTAAACTAAAATCATCTCTCGTCAATGCTGATTCTTACAGCAGCGTGATCGTGTAGGTATAAATGTACTCATCGGCGTAGACATCGAGGGGGGGGCTGATGAGGGGGCATCATTGGTCACCGGTATTAGCTTCGGAATGGCGCCGGGCTGCTTGCTACATAATGTTGAAGTACGCCCTTTTAAACTCCCACTTTATTAAAAGGGGACAAGAGCTTCGCGGACAAAAATATTACATTCTTCCTGCTGGCAGGACAGTCTACTAAGGGGCTGTTCATTATTTATGTCAACACATTTTTGGCGATTTTTTTACCTCCCCCCTACCCCTTGTCAACAACTTGTCAAACTTCCAGAGACCCCCCCCCCCTATAAAATTACGTCAACATTTGATTACCCCCCCCCCCCAAAAAAAAAAAGGTGGATTCCAAAATGTTTATGTGGCAAAATTAGGAATATAGTTAGTTTAATTAAAATACTGAATGTTAAGCGAGTGTGTAACACAGGACTACAAACGCTGCTTAATTTACCTATTTATTAAGTAATTATATTAAATTTTAAAAAAGTAACATTGTTGACGTCAACTTTCTTTACCTCCCCCCTCCCCCTTGTCAACAATTGTCAAAAATTTTCTGAACTTCCCTCCCCCCTATTTGGTTCACGTAATGAATGGGCAGCCCCTAAATCATGAGGGATAAAGGCAACTACCCTAGGCCCACCACGGTTTCTAAAAGAATTTTTTCATCATAAATTCCTATATTGCCCCCCCCCCCACACACACACCGTTTCGATTAATCTTTTCCATTACAAAGCTACTATAAATTAACCTAAAGTTGCTCAAAGATCGGAGAGTCAAAGTCTTCAGAACGAATGTGCACGTACTATTCAATTATAAAGATATAATTGTATTTCTGTTAATTAGAATGATTAGTAATCAAAGACACGATAAGTGACCACAAGTGACCAACTGCAAAGACCTGAATAGACGATTAAAGCATACGCAGATTGAAAACAGTTCTTGACTGATTAATTAAATGTATACAAACATTTCTCTACATCTTAACCAGAGCACACTGTTTAGGTCCATCCACAGACTGTTTAGGTCCACAAACTGTTTAGGTCCACAAACTGTTTTTTTCCACAAACTGTTTAGTTCCAGAAACTGTTTAGGTCCACAAACTGTTTAGGTCCACAACTTCGCCTTTAGAAAAACCAAGTAATAAAGCATAGATTGTCGACTGATACGAAAGCGCACATTTACCTATAGTTTATTACAAATTTCTATTCAACTATCCAATGTTTGAATGCACATTTAAAAAAAAAAAGCTCATTAAACATAATTTATTCAAGTTAGTGGCGTAACTATGGTTGGTGTCACCCGGTGCGGAAATTCAGGATGATACCCCCTTTCCCAAAGACTTCCACAATGAGCAATGATACATATCTTCAAAATACCTCAGCGATAAAAACGATAATATTACAAAGTGTTTTTCATAAAGATGTATATTACTGGGTGTATTTCATAAAGGTATAAATTACTTTCATTAAACTAAGTTTGTTAAACACGTCTCCGGTTTCTTTGAACTGTATACATCTGATTCAAGTGCTCTAATTTTATACAGGTGGTTTTAATGGATACCTAAATAAACTTGAAGTTCCTGACCCTGATACTCTGAAGGCGTTCACACAAGATGGCTGGTTAAACACAGACGACTACGGGTACATCGATGATGCTGGGAACCTCTTCGTGCTTGGGAGGAACAAAGACGTCATCAACTACGGAACTTTCGTTATTTACCCTTGTTGGTTGGAGGAGGGGATCACTGAGCACCCGGATGTGATACAAGCCTGCGTAGTGCCGGTAAGAAATGGGACACAACTGTGTATATTACATTATATTAAGAAATAATACAGGTATATGTGATACTGATATAAGATATTGTCAAGTATAATGTAATCAAATAGATGTCATTCCAATGCTAGTGTGATACCTTGTAAAAATAAGTATGAATACCAGATATCATATATCAATTCAAGGCCTCAAGTATAACACGTGCGCGTGTTAACGTTGAACGTCACAATCAGCGCCATAGCGTAAAAAATTCTACAGCGAAGGCCAGGCATTCTAAAGCAGATGTTAGGCCAATAGCAAGGGGGGGGGGGCAGGAAATAAATATTACTCAGTAGAGCAAACAAGCAGAGGGGGAGGGCAGACAAAACACGGGAAGGGGGAGGTCCGGCCCCCAACCCTCCACACGCTACGGCCCCTGGTCACAATATATATTTAGTGAATATATATATATATATATATATATATATATATATTGTTTAGTGGCTATATCTCACTACTATCTGTATCCTGTAAATACATTTCAAGAATTATTGAATTATTTAAAAAAAACAAAACAAAAATAACCTCAGCGGGCAATGTGGTTGTTTGAAGCAAGGGTGGTAATTGTAGTTGTCTCGGATGTTTACCTACAACATACATTTAGAAATCGATTTTATTTCCTTTCTATGAGTGTTGCCATTTTTATTTTCATAACAAGGTTTCAGATCCGGTTTTACATCAAAACATTTGCGCCTGCATCAAATTGTCCACTGGCAGTACGTCTGGTGCCGAGGATATACGCAGGTACTGTGAACAAATGTTTCTGCCTAACACACCTGCCACACTGACCCCGAAGCCAGGATTTTACATGGTACGTTGTATGTATTGTACAGCGTTGAACGAGACACAGGTGTAAGACGAATTATTTAGGTTAAATGGACATGTTCCGTTACATAGTCTCGCACTGGCTCCACTTCCGTCATGTGACGGACGATGTATTTTTTTTTTTACCTCTTCCGTCAACAGAATGAACTCTTATGATTTGAAGTTATTTTCTTTTCCCAATTTTTTTTTATTTTTCCTTTAAATTGGGGGGTAGTTTTTGTGGGGCGCTCTTGTTGTGGGGGTTCTTCTTTTTCCTGATCCCCTTTTTGGCGCTCTGTGTGGGGGTTTTTTTTCTTATAGAGACATACATTTTTTTTTTTTTGTTTTTTTTTTTCGGGTTCGGGTTTGGGGTTGGGGGTTAGGGTTGGGGTTGGGTTGGGGGGGGGGCATTGGGGTTGGGTTGGGTTGGGATAGGGATAGGGATAGGGATAGGGATAGGGATTGGGGTTGGGATAGGGATAGGGATAGGGATAGGGATAGGGATAGGGTGGTGGATGGGGGTGGGGTGTTGTGTATTTTTTTTTTTTTATCCCCCCTAAAAATTTTTCTCCTAATTTTAACACTTCAACATCTCCTCTAAATCTGATATAAAAAATTTTTTTTTCTTTTTTTTTTTTTTTTAATTTTTTAAATTTTACCCGATTTTTTGTCCATTATTGTGTTATTAATTAAATTATAATTTTAAATTTTTTTTAAAATTATTTCTTCTATTTTTTTTTTGTTGAAGGTATAAAAAATCATACGGCGGGGAGAAGGAATTTTTTACTAGTTTTTTTTGTAATTTTTTATAAGATATTTTCCTAATATTTTACTGGATTTAAAGAAATTATTTCCAAACACCTTTTTACACCCGCTACTGGGCCGCCGAGGGCGTCCGTGGGTCCGTTGCTCACCCTTTTTTTAATACATTTTTTTTTACCTCCCCTTTTAAGGCCCCCATTTAGTAGAACCATAATATATTATTTGTTACCTTTCCAAATGGCGCCCCTTTATGATGTCCTCCGCCCCCTCCTTCTCCCTTCCCCACTCCTTGCTCCTTTCTCTCCCCCCCACACTTTCCCTCCCGTCCCCCTCCCCTTTTGTGTGACAGCATATCGCAATTTGGAAGCATAGGATTACTCAATAGTCGAGTAAGAAGTAATTTCATGTAATGTATCGAAATGAAATTTTCATAATGTGTGTAATGGTAAAAATTTAAAGCCTAAAGATTATTTAATATTTTTTCAACTATATCCCCCCAATTCCAATATCAATGTTATCAATACGGGTCACAACAGAATCAATACATGTAGGGATATTGCAATCAGTGTGTGTGTGTATATATATATATATATATATATATATATATATATATATATATATACAGAGTCTTTATTGAATTATATTTTTTTTAAAACAAATTAAGAAAAGTTTATTCCAAATAAAGTTTGAAATGATATGAGCTAAGTATAGTTCACGCTGGGGGGGGGGGGGGAGACGGGGGACGGGTAATCGTACTTAGTAGGCCATGGTCCACACCATTAGAAGTCTTGGACTGTTGACCTGAAGGCTGCAGGTTTTTTTTTATCATGGACGAGACACTCAACGTGTGTACAGCCCTGGTCAATGTTCTCTGAGATTAGTCAGGCAGCCAATTCAGCTTTTCAGTCACCAACATTGCCCCCCCCCCCACCACCACTTCATTGTGCTTCCATGCCCCATTTTACTCACGGACAGGGGATGCATGACATCTGCTACTTTTGTGTTACTATCCACTCCAAGCATACCTTTTTTTCAAATGTATATTTTTTTATTATTCTTAAAAAATCATTGACCAACAATTTGCATATTTTGATTGCATAAAATACTTACTTCAGTTCACTGAAAATTTAAACCATTCTCTTTCACAGTTTTTCAATGAGGATTTCCCCGAATTATCCTCTGGCAAACCAGATAAAGTTAAACTTATAAACTTGGCTGAAGAGAAGTTTGGATACAAAGGATGAATTTAGCTGTCTGTGCCGCAGTGAATGTTTTTTGTTTTAAAAAAAAACAAAAAAAGATATAAATTAAACACAATAAATACTAAAAAAAAGCTTTTCAGAATTTTTATTGTTTTAAAAATAACTTTTTTTTTTTACTTTGAAAATTTTTTTGTGACCCACTAAAATATAATACTATATGTATATAAAAGAGCAATAAAGTAAATGGTAAAGCTAAAAATTATTCGCTGCTGGAGAGGAGATGGGCGCAGCAGAAAGGAAGTTTGCAAGCAAATCTGTTAATTCATGAATTCGTCGAAAGTCTCTTAAGGGAAAAAAATATTGAATACATCAGGAAACACAAGTTTATATAAACTATGCATTTATAAAGTCACAAACAAAAATCGTTCTTTGGCTTTTATAGTGCCCTTTTTAAAACCCCAACACTGACTGTAGTGAAATGGCCATGGTGGCACTACGGGAGACATGAAACATTTACGATCGAACCAGATTCTTTCAGGTCAACAGTCGAGCGATTTACCTTGCAACCAACGGTCCCTATCAATTATTGGTGTGTGTGTGTGTGTGTGTGTGTGTGTGTGTGTGAAGTCCCTGTAAGGATGAGATGAAATCTCTTAGATCCTGTAAACCACTAATGTGTTGGATTTTAAGGAGCTCCTTCTTCGTCCCCACCATAGACGATAGAAATGTGCAATGGCCATGGAGGCAACCAATTTTGTAGACTTTAAGCCATGAGTAGAAATACCCATTGTTCAATACTCCCCGGAGATCGAACCAGGTCCTTAAGGTTCGCAGTCGGGCGCTTTTACCATTTCAGACGACCATCCGTCAACATTAACTCATCGGTAAGACCTGTGTATTTTTTATATGGTCAAAAACCATATTTACCCGTTGGCGCTCTCTGTGACGGCCTCCTTTAAAGAGTTCATCGAAGTAACTAGTTCTTGCTAGACCATGACGCCTCTGAAACATGTCCAAATCCATGTCATCTCCGCGTCATCTGACTCGTTGGTCGTATTCCAGCTACCCGACGTGGCCTATGATTTAGACTTTTTCTTTCTCAGACTACTTACCGAGATGCACCGGCGCTCCAGCGTAGCAGATTCTCAAGGATTTTTCCTCATACATTTTTTTTCAATGCATGCAACTTTTCGTCATTGTTGCTAGGAGCGTCCATGCATCGCACTTAACAGGGCGGTCTTAACTAGGCTACGTAAGTTTGTGAACTTTTTGAAGAGCGACACATAGCTACAAAAAAATCTAAAGCTTGGCTGCTATAAAATACAGTAGATAGCAAGACAAATAAAGCACGATCAAAGCCAAAGCGGTTTTATTAATCTTACGGTTCTCCAAGCGGTCAGATTTGGCCACGGAGACCCCCGGCAGCAGAAGAGTATTGGGGCCCACATAAAAAAGATAAATCTCATCGCTTGCCTTGAATCAAGCTTTAACATCGACGGCCCTTTGTACGCTAGCCGCATTAATGTCCTTAACCGCCTTCAGGTAGTGTTCACCTTCTTTGATCTACTTGTAAGATTCTTAAGATGAACGAATGAAACTCATTAAAGTCAGATCTAAGCTAAAAATATGAATTGAACAAGACCACTAGACGTAATAGAAAAGAGAAAACGTCCAGGAAGAACCATTATGCCTACCTGAGAAAAAAACAAACTAAAAAAACAAAGACGTCAGTTCAAAAGAAAAAATTGAAATCAGTAAAACTTTCTAAACAGAGTGATAATAATCGGTATGTTATTGACTGTTGTACGTAAAAAAGCAAGTGTGGTAAAGATGAATAAGCTAGACCATCACGCAACAGATTTAACACTAATGTCAAAAACACAGTAGGAAAGACAAACAGCTTGACCTGCAAAAATTATGCGATACCAGCTAAAATACTTCAAAAACTTTCTACTTAGCAGGTCCTTGTGTTGGATCAGTAGGTTGTATATTTTATTGAACAGATCCCATAGCATGATTAAGTTACACCGAAGATGCAATATGTTGGATATGCCAAAAAATATTAAATTGGAATTATTTTCACTATTTGGCCTGAGCATAAATACAAACTTTTGAATTTAACTAACAACAGTAGCTATAGCTTAACGATAAATTAAACATTCGCCAAAACAACACATGATTACATTGGGATAAAAAATGGTGTGGCATAGCACAACCAATATGCCGATTGCTATTCAGCTCCGCCGTGGATTACTGTCATAAAGCAAATACATGCACATGCATTCACAATGACTTGTGATCAAACACAGAAAAAGGGTCCGAAAATCGCAAACATTCATGTCGCAAAAGCCGGCTGGGCTGCACATTAAGCCCCGCATTTATAATTTATCATCACAATACATAAACACCCCAAAGTTGCTTTTTTAACGATCACTGCCGACGAGAAAGTCGGCTCAACAACTCATATGTAGTATGCATAATTAAAAACAACAAATATAAACTTTGCGTTATGTTTATGTACCACGCACCAATGATGGGCATCAAATATAACCACCAATTATCCGTGTGGAACAACAAAGTTGGCAAACCGAATAAACAGAAGCACATGGTAGTGGAACCTATTTCGTGATTATGCAAAAAGTTTTAACAAAAGATGAAACTCAATTGTAATATTGCAAACTGTAGAAGAAATTACCTATGTGTCAAACGACATATGAAAGTTCACAATTGTGAACGCATTAACGAAAACACGTAAGACCAATCAACAGATGAAAAGATTTCGAAATTCAACATTGCATAAAATCACATAAAATGTAGCACACTTTAATTTTAAATAACATTGGACCAAAACTTGCATTGTGAAAAAATAACATGCATTCTCGCTTTTATTGACCCTTAAAAACCCGATAATTTTCAAAGTTCATTGCTAACCCCTTTAACATAAAAAAATTATCGCAATAATATTTTTGGGAGAGTTTATTTTTCATTGTACGGAACGCAATAAATGGCTCGAGAGTCCACTCGGAGCAACTTTGATTTTTTTATTACCCTTATTATTACATATATTATTATACATATTATTACATATACACATACATATTATTACACACATACATACAGATACAGACAGATACACATTTGAGTTTTGTACTACTCAAGGAGAATGACACTGAATATTATTTTCATCAACAATGGAAAAGATTTTATTATCATAACTGCTCATATTTTATTTAAGCGCAATAGTTTATCGTGTTAGCTTCACCAGGCTGTTATCACCGGCTATGTTTGATTTAAAGAGAGCGGATTTGATACATACATATTATTATTATTACATATCATGCTTGCCATAACGAAAACTTAGTGCCAGCACGATAAACAAGGAAAACGCAGCAAACACCCGCCTGAAATTGAACGAAGTACAA
>JAGDYQ010000121.1:1552923-1562923 GCA_021962125.1 Bulinus truncatus
ATGTGCTTACGTTTTCAGTTACGTATTGCTATTCTTTACTTTCGATTTAACGCACACTGGAAATGAGTATTATTATATGTGATGATTGGAAAGGCCGTACACAGCATTATCACCTGTCTCAGGCCATCGGTACGATTGTTTGATCAGAGAGGTCCCAGTTGATACAGATTTCCAGGGGGCTTAGGGCCTGATATTAGTCATTTATGTCCTGCAAGTGACCAGGACGTTAAAACATGTCTGTATTAATTTAATCAAGCTCCTTTTGTTAGGTACACAACATTCTGTTTATATTTCATTGACTGTCTTGTGCGTGCACCTTATAGTTGGACTACAATGTTCTGTATCTATTTCAATGATATTATATTTTTTGCACTTTATAATTAGACTATATCATGCTTGTATATCTAATGTATCGTTGTTTTTATTATCGCTAACGAAATTCACTGAAAGTATGAATTAAATGCAACAAATTTTATACTAGGTATTATTAAACTTACGAAATGATTTAAATAGCATTAAATGTATTGTTAGAAAAAAACGAGGGAAGAAAAGAAATTGAATAATTTTCGTTAAATATTTCTTTAATGCGTAAAGACATTAAATCATAAGTGATTATTCTAACTGGGAAATCCTTTTTTTTACACCAAATGAAATCGTTTTTTTATAACATTAAAGTATTTCAAAGGGACACTAGCAATACTTTAACTTAGCTAAATGTCTAGTTGTCTCCCTTGGATCCGAATCTTTCCTCTGCCATCTGCAACAGTTTAACTTTATCAGACTTGCCGTTGGTTAAGCCCAGGGAAGGTTTGAAAAACTGTTACAAAAGGCATCAATAACAGTACCAGTGTTTTTAGATTTACCGTGTTTGACAAAAGCTCAATACTATAGAGCATAAAGAGGTCCGCGTAATGGGCTGATATTTTGACTTTAAATTATGAAGTTTTAAATGTCAACAATTTATATTTATATATACCAAGCTTTATTTTTTTTTTTAAACATCACATTTTAGAATCCAGAAGTTCTAGAGGTGCAGAACACAACCGCTATGTCAGACTTGACTGTCAAATTCGGCTAACACAACGCTCAGCAGCCTTTACTCTAATTAAAGTCAGCCATCCAGGTTAGGCTTGGGGACATTCAAAAGACTAGTTCACTTGTTCCAAGGGCTGAAAAAATATGCTTGGGCCTCAGTGGAGATCGAACCAGGTACCCTCAGGTCGACTGTCAAGCGCTTTACCGCACTACCAGCCACCCCCATAACAAGCGGCTTATAATTGTTGACATGAGTGTCTTGGGTTTGATCCTAGGTGAGATAGGACTCTTTTCAGGTCCGAGTCAAAGTTGTTTTTTTAAGTGCCACAAGACCACCCAGATTTAAATTGGTACCTGAGTTGAGTTATGAAAGTAAAGCTAACTAGGTGTTGCGCTAACCATACCATCATCTTTTATAAGCTGAGGTTACAGAAACAGATCAATTCTCTGCTTCTTCTGTACATTAATTTTATCTACTTATTAACAAAATTTACTAAACTGAATAGTTTAAGTTACCTACAAAATATGTCTACTATATTTAGGCTATCTAATACCTCAGCCGTATATGCAATACATCCGGCCATCATAATACCCAGGTCTTTGACGACACGCTCTGGGGAGTTGGGCAACGTGTTGGCGATGAAGTCTTGATGCTGAAACCCATGACGACGTAGTCGGTTGGCGAAACGTCCAGCCAGGGTGTGCAGTGTTGATGTGGTGTACGCGTCGCGCTTTCCTTCGTTATAAAATACGTACAGCTCTTTGTCTGGGTACAGCTCAGCAAGTTCTGTCCGACTTTCATTCTCTTGGCTGCCACATGTCTGTTACTCGTTTTTATTTTTTTTAAATCTCTTTTAGAATTTGGAAGATAAGTTTAAGTTTTAGGGTTAAAATCAATCAGTCGTTGTTTATCGAATGATAAATATCATTTTAAAAATAAACATTAAGAACAGACACATTTTCTGACAAGGTAAATAAGGTTTTACTGCAGTGCAGTGGCGCAGGGAGCTTAACTTGCGTCCATTGAACAATATCTTCAGCCCCCCCCCATCCCATTCGAAAACCATATATTATTATATGTAAAATATACTATTTGCCCCCCCCCCCTTTTGTGAGTATCTCCCGGGCATAATGCCTAACTTTTGACCACCTCTCGCTACGCCACTGCTGAAGTGTAAATATCCATTAGCGTCAACGTCTCATTAGATTTTTACTAAGAGCTAATTTAACAACATTTTTTTGTTGATTGATGTGTATTTATTATAAGCTGCTGCACAAAAACATATCAAAGTGCACTATGATACAATACTGAAAGACTCAGGCGGATAATGGTCTGTTGATCTAATTTTCGGAAAGTTAAAAGATAAAAAAATAAATAAAATATGCATGCACACTATTTGAACAATTTTTATTATTATGTGAAATGAAATTCTGTTATTAAAAAAAAGAGCCTTTCTATATTAAAAAAAAAGTTATGGCACAAAATTGATAAAATTATTATAAAACATATCGTGTACAGTTAGATTCATACATTAAGAATTGACATAGAATTGCCAACGCTAATGCAACTTACATATTAAGTTGCAGGCTTGCGGCGCCGGAGCTGGAGCCGAGGAGCCGAGAGCCGCTACTTTTTGCTGGAGCCGGAGCCGAAAAAATCTGAAGGCTCCACGGCTCCCAAAGGGTATTTTTTTACAGCAGAATTTTTTTTAGCTTTAAAATTGCAAATTTGTTTGATTGCTGCCTCCTACAATTTGAAATGTTGTCATGTTTTACGAATGCCACAACAGGAACAGCATTGAACTGATATCGTGCACGCACATCACCACAAGAAATCTTTACTGGGAAATCGTTTTTGTGTTCGTTTTAAATGTTGTTTACCCTCCGAAATTTTTTTAATGGCATGTTATTTTGTTATATATAAATTTAAAACAGTTTTATATCGTAAAATAATATCAATCATTTAAAATAAATTTTTACTACGACGATAAATAGAACGCGTCATTTCGTATTATTATTTGACCTCGAATTTGTAATAGACTAAAAACAAAATGGTATATTTCTATATTTAACAATTTTATTATAAACATAATATCTGAAATAGAGTAGATAAATTTATAAGGCTCTGGCTATTCGGACCCGGGTTCCAATGAAATCCGATTGTTATTCGGACCCGTGGCAAATATGACAACTTAGCTATATCGCTATTGACAGACTGAAAATAATAATACGATTAAAAGCGTTGGAACCTGAACGCACTGATAACGATTAAATCATACAATTCAAACAATTATAAACAAAAAACAATAATAAAGTTTATGTATAGGTAAGCTAAATGCATATTTGCCACGGGTCCGAATAACAATCAGACTTTATTGGGACGGGGTCCGAATAAAAATCGGAGTTTATTGGTACCCGAGTCCGAATAGTCACTTCAATTTATAAATAATAAATGTTAATACTGAAGTCTTTAAAATATTTTAAATAATGTATCATTTTACTATTTGCTAATTTGATCATTGAAATAACTTTTTATTACTAATGAAAATGACGACAAGTGAAACCTCAATCGAAAATAATGATATGTTTCTGGATGCACTGAAATGGTTTGTTTTTAGTAAAACCGACAATGCGTATATTTTTCAAGTTCCTGACTATGGGGGTGAACGCGGCAAAATTTGCATAACTTTTTATCAGCGGCATGTTAGCGTGGCGCGATTACAAAAATTTTTGTCTCGTGTGATACTATCTTAATAAGGGCCGAAGCCGAGCAGGACCCGGAGCCGTCAAATTTGTGGGAGCCGGAGTCGGAGCCGAAAAAATATGGCGGCTCCGCAAACCTATTTAGTTGGTCGTTTTCTTTGATTGTGTTAAATGAAGTTATAAAAAATACGCTTACCAGGATAATAAAGCATCTTTACCTTGTGAATCACTTTTCTAGTCCATATGTAACCTTTCATTATGTGCTTCATTTTAGTCCGTATGTAACCTTTCATTATTTGCTTCATTCTAGTCCATATGTAACCTTTCATTATTTGCTTTAATCTAGTCCATATGTAACCTTTCATTATGTGCTTCATTCTAGCCCATATGTAACCTTTCATTATTTACTTCATTCTAGTCCATATGTAACCTTTTATTATTTGCTTTAATCTAGTCCATATGTAACATTTCATTATTTGCTTCATTCTAGCCCATATGTAACCATTCATTATTTGCTTCATTATAGTCCATATGTAACCTTCCATTATTTGCTTCATTCTAGTCCATATGTAACCTTTCATTATTTGCTTCATTCTAGTCCATATGTAACCTTTCTTTATTTGCTTCATTATAGCCCATATGTAACCTTTCATTATTTGCTTCCTATCTAGTCCATAGTTGTATTACACTTGCATTCAAACTCTAATAACACGACACAACTCTTTGTAGTAAAATATAATTCACAGCTTAACTATAGTACGTGATATTTACATATGATAGTCCACATATAAATAGAATGAAACGATGACCAACCGAGGAGTTCACCAATAAATAGCATCTTACTATAATATCCATGAATACATTACTCCACATGTATCTACTATGAACGAACTTATAATCCACTCGATGAACTCTCTAACAACCGTTACTCTTCACTGCACTGTCCACCTACTCCACGTGTCACTGCATGTCCCTCACTGGCCTCTCACTGGACTCCTCTTTTTGACCGTTATCTCTTCCCCCTCTTATAGGTAGTTAACCCTCGTAGATTACGTCATTCTCCCGCCAAATCATAGGCCAGTTCGTGGGTAGATTTCGTGCCAGATCGAAGATGAATGTTATTGCGTGGATGATCCGCTCCAAACCCAAGATGGCTATTGCGTGGGTGAATGACACTATATTTCATCATTCCTATTAATACTTGCTTGACCTTATTAAAACCAGGTCACAAGCACTTAACATACCAAAAAAGGGAATTACCACAATAATCAAACAATTCGTAATCATTAGGCACAGAACATGTAACTTTTCATCAAGTGCTTCATTCTAGTCCATTTGTAACTTTTCATCAAGTGCTTCATTCTAGTCCATTTGTAACTTTTCATTAAGTGCTTCATTCTAGTCCATTTGTAACTTTTCATTAAGTGCTTCATTCTAGTCCATTTGTCACTTTTCATCAAGTGCTTCATTCTAGTCCATTTGTAACTTTTCATTAAGTGCTTCATTCTAGTCCATTTGTAACTTTTCATCAAGTGCTTCATTCTAGTCCATTTGTAACCTTTTGGTATGCGCTTTTTCGTAATCTATTGAGGTTTTAGGAATTTTTTTTTTATTGTAAACAGATTTGAGCATTTTTCTTAAAGTACAAGATGCAGACGGTACGATATCACCTGTCCGAGAAATAGGTTAGTGTTACGAGCTGCGATAAAATGATGTGACCCCATTGTGACATGTTTATTATTGTTGATAACATAATTCAACTTATAAAAAGAAAAAAGTGAATACAATTTACCATATAAAAATGTGACTCCTGTGCCTTATCATGCTGCAGTACCTGCCAGATTACCTGTGTTACTCTTGCGCAGTTGTTTAAAATGTAGTATATGGATCTCAAACACACATTTAAAAAATGCACAAAATATTTTGATTCCATATATCGTGAATGGCGGTTAAAATTAAATACACATTAAAGGTAAATTTAAAAAAAAAAGTTTAATCAGCTAACTTTAAAACAATTAAAACTCTCCACTGTGTGTTTTATTATAGTTCTTGGTGTCACATCGTTCTTAAATTAAAGGAATACCCGTTTTTAACTTTATGTCTTAAATTTTTTGTTGCAATGTATAGAACACGTTTTGGTTTATTAAAAAAAAAACAAGAAAAAAAAATAATGGTGCAATTTTTAATGCATCTATTGTATAAGACAAAAAAAAAAAACACAGAAAAGTAGTTATAAAATGACCTGTTTATTCTTTTATGGTAAATCATTTTCCCCATCTTTGAAATCACATCTCAGAAAAGATTGTCGCATTTTTCAGCAAGGGGACATCATGTTGAATCAACTTTGTAAAATCATGTTTCTCCCTTGTATCCGAATCTCTCCTCTGCCATCTTTCTAAGTTTTATTTTATCCGGCTTGCCGGTGTTTAGTTCTGGGAAATCTTCTTTGAATAGCTTTGAAATAGATTAGTAAGATCAATAATAATATTTTTGTTATGATTATAAGCTAAGTTCAAAGTTGGCATCGTTTTCTAGATGAAAAAATTAAATTATCGTTTCATCAAAAATACATGTTCTAACTGTTGTTTTTTTTACTGTAAATATATTTTTGAAGCGTGCTAAGTAAAAAGAAAATGATAACAAACATAAACTACCATGTTTAACTTTAAGTGGTTAGCAAACATTCGACTGTCTGACATCTAACGTTCACACACCCTATTTATAGAGTTAGTGTTAAGAACACAGCCATGAATATATTATACAACACTCCTCTTCCGTTCCACCCCCAACTACATAATAAAAGACACCTCTCCCCACAAACACCCCCCCCCCCCTAAGCCCGGACATTAAACTCACAAGACTTTATTCCCTGGTCCCTATAACACAAAATTGCCTACGCAAAAAAAAAAACGAATTAGATAACAAGTAATAAAAAATGTAAATAGTGGAATTGAAGTCAACTACACTAAAATCATTATAAAAATTATATTTCACACAAAAATTACTATAAAGGTATCCTCAAACCAAAGCGAATTTCGGGTATCTAGGTAGTTCGCGAAATTCGCCCCTCTTTCGCGGCAAAGTATTTATATGGAGATGCTCAAACCGCGGAGAATTTCCGCGGCAGTGCAGAGAAATTTCGCGGCATCGCTTCTTGCAGAGTTTTTTCGCGTTTCGCGAGTGTAAACAATCCAAAATGGCTGCCTAGAAACATCTACTCAAATGAAAATCAAGGTTAAAATTGATATAAATGTCTATAAATTAACAAATAAGACTTACATTTATGTATAGAAACATGAATTATATCAGATTATACCAAAAAGTAAGTGTTTTTTTTCTTCACTTTTTACTTGTAAAATACAATAACTGTAGAAAATGTATAATAAGAAGAAAATGTCTGCCGACTTCTTCAAACAAAAAAAAAAAGAAAATTAAAAAAAACATTATATCCGGTTGGCTGACGCCCACTTTCGCTTCGCCTAGGTGTAGCGAGGGTTTTTCGTGCTTAGAAAAACTTTCCGCTGCACTATTTCTCACGTGAGAGTTTTCTAAGCGCGAAAAGCTCGCTACACCTAGGCGAAGCGAAAGTGGGCGTCAGCCGAACGGATATAATGATTTTTTATTTTTGCTTGAAGACGTCGGCAGAAATTTACTTCTTATTATACATTTTCAACAGTTATTGTATTTCACAAGTAAAAAGTGAAAAAAAAAACAACACTTACTTTTGGTATAATCTGGTATAATTCATGTTTCTATATTTAAATGTAAGTCTTATTTGCTAATTTTAAGACATTTATATCAATTCTAACCTTGATTTTTATTTGAGTCGATATTTCTAGGCAGCCATTTTGAATTGTTTACACTCGCGAAACGCGAAAAAACTCTGCATGAAGCGATGCCGCAAAATTTCTCTGCACCGCCGCGGAAATTATACGCGGTTTTAGAATCACCATATAAGATGGGCGAATTTCGCGAGCTACCTAGATACGCGAAATTAGCCTTGGTTTGAGGGTACCTTAATAATGTATAGTCTAAACAGAAACGAGAAATATTTCATGGGTAGATTTAGGAAGAAAAATTGTGAACCTTGATTAACAAATTAAAGAAAAATATTAACATATGATAATTAACTATGATTGAGTTGTTTGCTTAAAAATAAAAATAAGTTAAAAACAAATGTACTTACCAGGAAGAAAGCTATCACAAAACATGCGTTGTGTAAATACAAATTTTCATATAAACTTCGCATTTCATCAACACTGACTTTACTTCCTGACGTCATTTTCAGACATGCGCAGATTTTCTGATGAATAATTGGATCGGAAACCTATATAAAACATTTAAAAAAATAACCTATTTGCACATTAGCACAAACGTTAGCTTGAACTTTACATTCAATGGTCGTTCGTATGTGTGTGTGTGTGTGTGTGTGAGTACACGCCATTGAATATTTTATCTAAAAAGGATTTATTCGTATCACTTCTCAGTTTAAAACAAAACATACGGGCACCAGACAGGCTTGTACCACATCCGGGTGTTCGGTGAGGTCGTCTTCCACCCAGCCTGGATAGATCATCGCGTCTCCGGTGGTTATGACATCCTTGTTCCTCCCGTACACGAACAGGTTCCCTTCGACGTCCATGCAGCCGTAGTCCTCCATATTGAACCAGCCGTCAGGAGTTATCGCCCTCAGCGTTGCAGGGTCAGTTTTCTCTATAAGATTAAAGTAAGCCCGAAATTTCCCTGCAAAAGGAAGATTAAAAAAAAATTACTCATTTTGTCTTAATTTCTTTCACTTGTCTTCAAAATCGGCTCAACGGGGATGGTGGGTGGGGGGGGGGGGGCTGGGGGCGGAGCAAGAGGAGAGTCGGATGATTGCACGGTAAATGCAATTGATATTGGACCTGATTGTCCTGGGCTCCATCTTCTCTGAAACGCTTTAGATTTTTTTTTCCACACGTTTTGATGATAGAATCCGCATTCCATCCCCCAGATTTTACAATAGAAACGCGATATTTGTTTTTTGAATTGTAGGTATTTCCCAAGTCACCTACGTATGTCTCCTGTGTTGGCCACATTGAAGTTTCACTTACGGTTAAGGGATATAAAAAAGTGGATAATTATAGAGTCTACGAGATAATGATATAATTTTTACAGTGAAAATAATCGGATTAAGAGAGGCTAATCTGATTAATATTGGCTAACTTGATTTATTAAGGCTATTCGGATTAAGAGGCCTTTCGAATTTTGAAAAAAAAAATTAAATATCTGCAGGTTTAATTAAATACATATTAACGTTAGATGTGTTAAGTAGACTTAATATACTGATGTCGAAGCATGTGTTATTATTTCTTGACGTCCTGGTCATTGGCATGGTTAAATTAGTAAGTTGTGTGCCTAGAGTTTAGAGGAGCCTAACATGATAAGCGCCACAAACAACACCCTGATACTCATTTACTTGTTATGCATTTATTTGCTTCCTGGTCATTTGCATGGTTAAATTTAGTAAATACTTTCCTACAGAGGCGTAGCGAGGGGGTGGGCAAATGGGGCATCATGCCCTGGGCATTACTCATAAAAGGGGCGCCGAATGGTGTATTCTACCAATAATATTATATGATTTATGAATTGCGGGGGGGAGGCTAAAAAGGTTTTGAAAAGGTATTGTGCCCCGGTCGCTCGCTATGGCACTTCTCCCGTATTGTTGTGTGCCCAGCGTTCAGACGAGCCTAATCTAATACGTGCCTCAAACCGCAACCTGATACTCATTCACTAGTTATGCAGTTACTGCTGACAACGATCTAATCCATGACTTTCCCCTTTACAGACAGTTTTTTTTTTTTACACTGTTATACAGCTCTTTAAATTACTATTTGACATTCATTGCATATTGAAGAACATTAAAAAAAAATATATTAAAAGTCATATTGAACTCCTGTATTAGATACTGGAATTTTGACTCATGTCACAAATCGAAACAAGGAAGTAAGTAACCTTTGACTTGGATGGCTCCTTTTTCCATCGGTCGACATAATTCATTGTTGTCATTGACAACACGGGCCATAACTCCGTCATATGTTTTCCCACAGTTGTACGACTCATAAGTTTCTTCTGTTGATTTATAAAGTGAAAAAAAAAAAAAACGATTTAACTTTTTGATATAATGATAAAGAAGTATTTTTACAGTGCCATTTTCTCTTAGTACACACATTTTCTTGAAGTTATCTAGGCCTATTATTTTATTGTTAATCCATCAAGGTAA
>JAGDYQ010000121.1:1567923-1575423 GCA_021962125.1 Bulinus truncatus
AGTTTTAGCCACTACCGGGTCAATATTTATGGCTAGAAAATAAATAAAAAAATTCTTTTACCAAGCAGCCTGTCGCTGTACTGGACAAAACGTTTATCTGGACATTCCGGGTCTCTGAAAACAATAATTTCATTGTTTCTCACAATATGGACAACTTCAGCGTGAGTTTTGTCCACTAGTTTAGAATAGCCAGTAGTTCCAGAGGTGCAGAACACAACCGCTACATCATTAGGGCTGACGGAACTAACAAACACGTCCTCCTCACTTGTCAACAAATCCTCCAGAAAAGGTTTATTTGATCTGCTTGTTAATGATGAAAAAAAAAAATAGTTCCTTTAGCAGTAAAAGGGCCATCTGGACAGATGCAGTGTAGAATTGATCTATTCAGTGCCGTAGCTAGCTTAACTCACAGCCGGGGCTAAATACCTTTTGAATACCTTTTTAGCCCCCCCCCTGCCCCCAATTCGAAAACCATATGTAAAATATACCATTTGGCGGCTTTTTTGTGAGTAGCGCCCGGGGCGTAATGCTCCCCCCCCTTTGCCCACCCCTCACTACGCCTCTGGATCTATTTCTATAATCTCAACGTATAAAGAGATTATGTGGTTAGCACAACGCCCAGCCACGTTTACTTCCCCAACTTAAGTGAGGTACCCCATTTAAACAACTTTCGCTAACACCTGGGGAAAAAAAAAATCCTCTGACCGAGGATCGAACGCGGGACAATCAAATCGACAGTCGATTATCTATCTACACAACTCAGCTCCGTTTATTTTTATAGAGTGAATCGTGATTTAAAGGAGGCAAAGTGTAAAAAAAAATATGAGATTATTATTATAAAACGTTTAACCCAAAGTGTCTGTATGAGCATGACGTACCCGATGATGTCTCGTGACACAACAATCGAGGTAGTCAGTTGAGGCAACTTGTCTGTGATAAACTCTGAGCTGTTCCCGGAGATTTGGGATTGTAATAGGTTCCATATTGGGCTTTGATCATTGTTGACCAATATAATACCTTTACATTTGCATCTCAAGGCTGCGTTGTAGAAATCTGAGCCATCGTTTAATTGCATCTAAACATAAAAATGTTACTGTAGTTAGTTAAATGAAATTTTAAAAAAAAATTCTTATACTTAATTTCTTTTTAAAGAAGAAACTATATGGCATTTATAATTATGGTAATAATATCTATGTCTTAGGGAAGTAAAAGCGGCTGGGCGTTGTGCTAACCACACCATCCCTTCACATGCCGAGGTTATAGAAACAGATGAGTTCTACACTTCATCTGCCCCGATGGTCCAGGGAACTTATATATATATATATATATATATATATATATATATATATATATATATATATATTGTATTTAATATACTTAATAGCAATGTATAATTAGCATATTCTCTATCTGGGCCTCTTTGTTAGTGGATCTCTTTGTTAGTAAGCCTCTTTGTAAAATGAGTCTCTTTGTAAGGTGGGCCTCTTTGTTAGTGGGTCTCTTGGTTATCGGGCCTCTCTGTTAGTGGCCCTTTCACTTAGTGGGCCTCTCTGTTAGTGGGCCTCTCTGTTAGTGGGCCTCTCTGTTAGTGGGCCTCTCAATTGCCCGTGCTCTCACATATAATAATTACTCTATCAGGTTGTAGAACTAAGCAGTGCAAGTTGCTTAATTTATTCCTTAGGCGTTTGAATTTTTTTTTACCTTAAATAGAAAAAAAAAAAATCTTGAATTCGTTGTTGCATTAAATCAGTTGTAATTAAAAAAGTGGTTTGCGAACTAACTGAAAGTAGGGTAACTAAAAAATCATAAAGGTGTAGAACTAAATAGAGAATATATACAATTCCTTTAAGCAATTTTTCTTTTATTATCATTATTTTTTTTTTAACTTGTGGGTCGAGAATAAAGGAACAGAAGTATTTTAGTTAGTAGCGGAATAGCATAAGTTTGAGAAGCCATGCATTATCCAATACGTCTTCATTATGTTATCTCTATCTAATACCTCTGCGGTATATGCCATACATCCGGCCATCATAATACCCAGGTCTGTGACGACACGCTCTGGGGAGTTGGGCAACGTGTTGGCGATGACGTCTTGATGTTGAAACCCAAGACGACGTAGTCGGTTGGCGAAACGTCCAGCCAGGGTGTACAGTGTTGAAGCGGTGTACGCGTCGCGCTTTCCTTTGTTGTAAAATACGTACAGCTCTTTGTCTGGGTACAGCTCTGCAAGTTCTGTCAGACTTTCATTCACTGTGTCTCTTGGCTGCCACATGCCTGTTATTTATTTTTTTTTTTATTTTTAGAAAATAAAATGCATATTATCAAACTATAAATATCACTTAAGAACAATAAGTATGAATATAAGTTAGCTCGGAAAAAAATAGATTTTATGTATTACGAGCTGAACCCTGCAAAACTTTTACATAGAGTTATATCCTTTTTGGCTTGATCGGTAGGCTGGATCCGATTTGTTCATGATTGTATTTTAAACTGAAATACTTCTGTGTTAAAAAAGTGTATTAAAATGCATTAGAACTGAATCATAGAAATATTAAAACGAAATCAACATTACTAAAATTAAAAGCATGGATGAATACACTATGTGGACTAAACGTGTCTTTTATTAGAATTTAAAGCCTGGTTGAACACAAAATATTGGCCTAAATATGTCTACGTGTTAGATCAGTGGTCGTCAAACTTATCAGCCAAAGAGCCAAATATGAACATTACAACGTTACACATATATATATATATATATATATATATATATATGTATATATATATATATATATATTCTACTATTTATCATCTAACACAGTGGTCGGCAAAGTGCGGCTCCGGAGCCGCATGTGGCTCTTTGGCTCCTTAAGTGCGGCTCTGGCATTTAGTTTTATTAAGTATACAACTTATTTAGTGTACTACTTATTTAGTGTAATAAAAGCAGATTTGGCTCCCAATTTTTTTTAATTGTTTTAATTTTAAATGATAATATTAAAAATACAATTTAAAAAACAAAAAAAAAAAGAAACAATTTAAAACTTTAAAAAATTTTAAGAAAAGTACTGAACATTTAAAAAATTTTTTTTTTTTATTGGATTGCATTGCATATTTTACCTTTAAAAAATAAGAGTAAAAGGCGATTTTTACAATCTGAAAAAATAATAAATTCCTAATCAGAATTAGTTTATGGACAGAGACTAACCTTACCTTCAAATTTATAGGCTAAATTATGCTAAATAGTTCATATTTAAAAAATTAAATTTACTGATTCTAATAATTATTTGGTGCGTGAAGATAGGATATATGTATCTTCAATTTGTGTCAAGGGGAAACCATAGGCTATTTTTAGATTTAAACCCTGTATGACTCTAATGGGTCAATCGTTTGTCCTAAAGTACTTTTAGAAATCAGTTACCTGCTCTTGATGCCATATATATAGTTAGAAGAATATACGACTAATACATATAGATCTATAGAATCATATTGCTTTTAAAATAAAGTTATTTAAAGGGATTGACTTTGCTCAGTGGCGCCGAGAGCCAACACATGCCCCAGGGTCGGACATCGTTGCGGGCCCCTTAATAAACAATAAGTCGTGAAAAAAATTGACATGGTCGGGGCGGCCATGCCCCCTTACAGATGCGGGCCCCCTGGCAATAACCCCCCTGCCCCCTCCTCTCGGCGTGCCTGACTATGCTCAGGGCATCTCACAATACCACTTGTATGTTTTGTATCGTTTATTTGATTTGTCATCGATTATAAAAAAATGACATACAAACCTTATTCAACCGGAAGTACACTCAAGCACTAATTGACCAATACAAATATAGTGATAAGCAGTTGTGAAAATTGATTTTGAGACAGCCATTACTGTTTACAATGTTTTCCAATTTACTAAATATTATGTCCTTATCTAGGGCAGATTTGTTCCATACACAGGATTGTTGTTTTTATTTTTACAGAAGGTAATATTTAAAAAATAGACAAAAGACCAAAACAATAAGTCATATGTCTCTTGAGCGATACATTATTCGAACATGAGCTAGAATAATGTTGCCTCATTTTGAAAATTAGCGTAAATGATATACATAAAATATCGTTTAGTATCGCACTTTTCTTTCCTCTTATAACTGAGCACTTTCCTTTTTAGTTTGCAAATATTGTTCAATTTTCTTTATGAATGGTATATAATACAATGTCTTTGTTATATACTTATATATATTATAATGTTTGTCTCTCTTTTACGAGTAGTTTTGTTTATCATTTCTAGTTGGTTTCACTTGTTTGTTGTTCAAAGCGTGAACTAATACAATATACTTGACTAAAATATTCCTTAACATTAATTGATGAATAACAACTCATAATTAAAAAGGGTGTATATCTGGATGGGAACATATGGTGACATTTTTAGTAAAATGTAACATTCTGTACTTATTTGTAATATTTAAGAATACATTTTTTCTTTTTATTTGAATGCATTAAAATGCTTATTTAAAGAAGGTTCAAAGGTTAGACTGTTTGGTCACAATGGTTGCAAAGTAGTTATTTCAGGGATGAAATGTTGACCTCTTGATGGGGTGAGTCGGTAGAGCTTTGATAGTCAGCCAGAAAGATATTCTGTTGCCCTAATTATGTGGTGAGGCCCAAACAATAGTGTGTGACCCAAGCACTATTGTGTGGCCAAAGCTGTAAGGCGTGGCCCAAACTATTGTGTGTGGCCCGGGCTGTAATTTGTGGCTTGAGTCACCTTGCGTGGCCTAAACCACGGGCGATATATAGGGAACTTTAGCCAAGACCTGAACATTTTCCTTGGTCCTCACCGGAGATCGAACCAGGTACCTTTAGGTCGACAGTCGAGCGCTTTACCTCACGAACACCGGTCCCCTCAAATTGTTCCATTTAGATGTATGTTGTCGCTCGATCTATATGCTGTGGCCCAATCTATAAACTTTGAGCCCAATGTGTAATTTGTACACAGATCTATAAGTAGTAGCCCAATCTGTAATTTGTAGACATAACTTAATGAATTAGCCAGAACTACAAGCAGTAGCCCAATCTGTAATTTGTAGATGTAACTTAATGAATTAGCCAGAACTACAAGCAGTAGCCCAATCTGTAATTTGTAGACATAACTTAATGAATTAGCCAGAACACCAAGCAGTAGCCCAATCTGTAATTTGTAGACATAACTTAATGAATTAGCCAGAACAACAAGCAATAGCCCAATCTGTAATTCGTAGACAGCTCAAAATGATGTACCCAGATCTACAAGCAGTAGCTCAAATTTGAAGCAATATAGAGATGTGTATATTATGTGCCGAAATGTATGCTGTGTCCCAATCAGAATGCTTTGGCCCGACCTGTAAGCTTTAGCCCAACATGTGTGATGTAGTCGAATCTGTATACTGTATCCCTATCAGTAATTCATTATTTTATACTAGCTGTACCCTGCAAAACCTTTGCATAGAGCTATATCCCCTGATGCTTGATTGGTAGGCTAGGTTATTTTTTGGTTTCGGGCAGATCCGATTTTTTTCATGGTTGTATTTTAAACTGGAATACTGTTGTATTAATTCTTTACTTTCGATTTAACGCACACTGGAAATGAGTATTATTATATATGATGTGTATAAATGGTCCCAATCTGTCTGTCCTATGTTATAGCCTCAAGTTCAAGTGTACTAGAACCACATATTTTTGTCAACAGTTCAGTTTGCAGGATAACTTCGGCATGGCAATGGCACTGTCGAACATTAATCCACCGTATCTTTTAACTGGCACGATAAAACTGTCCAATAACTTGGTCACTTGCATGAGTAGAAATAAATTAACTGGACGCCAATGTAACCACAAAGTACATTACTGTGAATACAAATTGTTGCACTTTTAAGAAAAAGGTAAAAAAAAAAAAACAATTAATGACGATGACATTTTCAAATTACTAGTGTTACTGTTCGACCCCTAAGCCTGATAACAACACATGATAATATCGAGTCGCGTGCGGTGTAATTGGTTTACTAATGGATTTCAAACATTTACTATTTTAAAGTACAACATTCGAATTTCAAAGCAAGTTTGTATATTAATCTATGTTTGTTCGCTTTCCTTATCGTTCGACTTTTAAGGCATTCTGATTTCGAAAAAGCGGGGCGGCACTTTTAGAGCCCACGCAGGGCAGCACAAAAGCCATGTACGCCATAGAGTGTTAACATGGAGTGGTAGTGGCGTAGGTCATACGCCCGTGGGGGGGGGGGCATTTTTCACCGACTTATATAGAGTCGCCTGCATTCACATAAACAAGCATTAGAGTGTTAAGCGCATTCCATTGTGAAAATAAGTATTTATTCACGAACTTACGTGTGTGGGGTACCCGCAGACGAACTTTCGCACTCTTTGGGGTAAAATCACAAAAAAAAAAGGTTGAGAAGCACTGGAATATGGCATTTGTTTACATTTTCTTTCTCTTCATAGTAAACGTTGTGCTTCAGGGGACGTTACTAATGTTTCATCTTGGACTCAACAGACTACATACTTTGTTTACAATCTGCTTTGTTTTGGTTGCCAGATTTTTTTTTGGAGATATAAATGCTTACTTATTTATTTATTTTTTAAATACATGTGTGTCTAATATATGAAAAACAAAATTGATAATTCTGTGGTGAGTAAAATGACGTTTTCCTAGCAGAATAGATGCATAACACAACATGATATAACACAACATGATATAACACAACAAGGAATACAATTTTATTTTAATGTCTAGCCGATTTAAGTTTTGAAGATAATTTAATAATAAGGTCATTTTTAGCATACCCTAAGTGATCGTGCGTATATTGTTTTTAATGACTCAAAAACGCGCATAAAATCAAACATTAATGATTGTACACTCAACGTCAGATGACAATATATAAACAAATATATACAGTGGATTCCGCTTAATTGAGACACCGTTATAATTGGGACAGCCGCTTATTTGGGACAAATCTCAAAGAAACCAAACCAAGAAGCCAATAGTAAATTTGTATATTTAATTGGGACAGCCGCTTAATTGGGACAAAAAGTCTCGGTCCCGATGTGTCCCAATTAAGCGGAATCGACTGTATATATATATATATATATATATATATATATATATATATATATATATATATATTAATTGTAGTGACTTATCACAGCTAAATGGACAATAACCTAGTAAGCTTACACTTCATCTATGAGATAGATACGAGTAACGGCGAAATAACAACCGTCACAAGTCCCAGATACTCGAGAAGAGACTTGTAAAACATATTAAACTAGCTGTACCCCTGTAACAACCTTTGCATAGAGTTATATTCCCTTAGGTTTGATCAAATGGCTAGAATATTGTTGGTTTCGTACATATCCGGTTTTTTTAAGAATTTGTATTACTATTGTTTACGTTTGTGGATTTTGAACTGGAATACTGTTGTATTAATTCTTTACTTTCGATTTAACGCACAAACCTCACCGCTATTATTT
>JAGDYQ010000121.1:1577923-1585370 GCA_021962125.1 Bulinus truncatus
GAGTTAAAAGAATTTTAAGAAAGTAAACATATGTGTGGGTGTGTCTGATGTCTGTGTGTATGTAGTAGTATTTGTTTGTATCAAATACCAGAATTCAGCTCTCTATAGTCAATGCATCCTGCTTTAATATATAAAATAAAAAATTGTTTTCTATATAAATTATTGGGTTCCCCGTTCAGCGCCAGAATATTGTGTTTAATTTATTTTACTATTAATGTTATTGTTTTTGTATAGGTCTATAATTAGGTGGATAGCTTAAAAAAATATTCAACGGTATTTGAAATAAAACAAAAAAATTAGTATTTTTATTTAATAGTAAAAAGATTTCGATTGCGTTTCTTTTTCTTTTTCCAAGTGGAACATTTTTAGGGAAAAAAGATTCAGTGCGGCTCAAACAGCTACTTTTGTCCTTTGTATCCAAACTTTTCTTCAGCCAAGTTTATAAGTTTAACTTTATCTGGTTTGCCAGAGGATAATTCGGGGAAATCCTCATTGAAAAACTGTGAAAGAGAATAATTAAAATTTAGAGTCAATTGTGAGATGTCACTGCTGGCAAGAAGTTGGAGTCAGTATTATATGCAGCAATCAAAGTATGAAAATTTATGACCATGATAGCAAGAAGTCGGAGTCAGTATTATATACAATCAAAGTATGAAAATGTATTACCATGAAAGCAAGAAGTCGGAGTCAGTATTATATACAATCAAAGTATGGAAATTTTTTACCATGATGCTTATGAATAAGAAAAAAATATGCATTAAATAAAAAAGTATGGGTGGAAAGGATAATGAGTAAATGAAAAGTTACAGGTGTTATGCATATCTATCGGTTACAGTAGGCCGGATAATAGAGAGTCTATTTTAAATAAACTTTAAAAATGTATATATTCATCTTAGTGGGTCTGTTAGCCGAGCTGTGTGGAGCGCCTCGACCGCCTATATACCAGATTCGTGGGGTTCGATCCTCGGGAATGACTAATGGAATTTCTCCAGGTTGTTGTGAAAGTTGTTTGTATCCTCTCAAGTAAACGCAAACTTTAAATCGGTGCCTGACATACGCTAGAAATGTAAAGTAAAATGGGCGTTGTGCTAAGCATACTAGCCCTTTATATGTCGTGGCTCTAGAAACAGATGAATTCAACACATCATCTGCATGATCGCCCTTGAGGGTTCAGAGAGCTTTCTTACAGTCATAAAAAACTTACGTAGGCCTTATACTCAATTTATACAATCCAGATAAACATGTGGTGTTTATCTCTTATGTCCTTATTATATAAATGACTCATAAAACCACTCCCGGGCTCGACAGTTTTCCAGAAAAAAAGAGTTTATATATGTGTGTGCGTAAGTTTCTCTAAAAAGTCGTTTCCAGGGCATATAATGAATGGTCCAGGGCATCTAATGTGTGGTCCAGGTCATCTAATGAGTGGTCCAGGGCATCTAATGAGTGATCCAGGGCATCTAATGAGTGATCCAGGGCATCTAATGAGTGTTACAGGGCATATAATGAGTGGTCCAGGGCATCTAATGTGTGGTCCAGGGCAGGGCATCTTATGTGTGGTCCAGGGCATCTAATGTGTGGTTCAGGACATCTAATGTGTGGTCCAGGGCATCTAATGTGTGGTCCGGGGCATCTAATGTGTGGTCCGGGGCATCTAATGTGTGGTCCAGGGCATCTAATGTGTGGTCCAGGGCATCTTATGTGTGGTCCAGGACATCTAATGTGTGGTCCAGGGCATCTAATGTGTGGTTCAGGGCATCTAATGTGTGGTCCAGGGCATCTAATGTGTGGTCCAGGGCATCTAATGTGTGGTCCTGGGCATCTAATGTGTGGTCCAGGGCATCTAATGTTTGGTCCAGGACATCTAATGTGTGGTCCAGGACATCTAATGTGTGGTCCAGGACATCTAATGTCTGGTCCAGAGCATCTAATGTGTGGTCCAGGACATCTAATGTGTGGTCCAGGGCATCTAATGTGTGGTCCAGGACATCTAATGTGTGGTCCAGGGCATCTAATGTGTGGTCCTGGGCATCTAATGTGTGGTCCAGGGCATCTAATGTTTGGTCCAGGACATCTAATGTGTGGTCCAGGACATCTAATGTGTGGTCCAGGACATCTAATGTCTGGTCCAGGGCTTCTAATGTGTGGTCCAGGACATCTAATGTGTGGTCCAGGGCATCTAATGTGTGGTCCAGGGCATCTAATGTGTGGTCCAGGACATCTAATGTGTGGTCCAGGACATCTAATGTGTGGTCTAGGGCATCTAATGTGTGGTCCAGGGCATCTAATGTGTGGTCCACGGCCTACATAGCATGACCATCCGCCCCCAATGAACCATACTTCATATCGTTTCATACCTTATAAGGATTGCGTATTTATTAATTTGTTATGGAAATATCATTAATGTTCCTTTGACATTATTCAATGATGACTATATATTTGTTTATTCAGAAATAAATAAAGATTTAGTTGATATATTATAACTAAATGTATGAATTATGTTTTGACCCAATTATAAATTCATCTATACAGCCTAAATATTGGAAGGAAAAGTTGACAGGTTGATTTAAGTATCTTTAGTCATATACTTATAGCACCGCACACATACACAATTTCATTTTGATCAAGTACACCAAAGTATTTCTACTCGAATATGGAGTAACTAGTAGAAAAGCCCGCTGAAGCTGGCTGTACGAAATCAAACAGAAGGGATAACAAAGAAATATATGAAATGCTGCAATAGAAAAGAACATTTGGCTTCCATTGCCATGAACACAATACGATTTGAAAACTACAGGCGAGGGAGAAACACTGTTACAACGCATACACCGCACGATATGAAAACTACTTGCGGGGGAGCCACAGGGTTACAACCATAGATATAAGGACGCATACACCGCACGAGAAGAAAAATACATGAGGGAGACACACGGGTTAGACGATTATGTAATTATGGATGAGAACGTTTTCTCTCCCTCATTGCGATATCCTTACACTGACAGGAGGACTGATGGTCGTGAGGTAAAGTGCTTGACTGTCGATCTGAGGGTTCAGGAATCGTTCAAGGTAAGAAAGAACACATGAGATTTCTCAGGGTGAGATTGCTTGTAAAGCCACCCTGGCATTGGAAAGTAAAACGCGGCTGGAGATAGTGTGGACCATGCAACCATCTTTTATGCCGTGGATCAGGCCCGTAGCGTGTGAGGAGCCGGGGGGCCGGGCCCCCCCTGCGTTTTTGTCTGGTCCCTCTACTGCTTGTTTTTTCTACTTAGTAACATGTATTTCCTGCCCCGCCCACCCTGCTTTTGTCCTGGCCCCTGCTGTGATATGCGTGGCCCCTTCTTTAGAATTTTCACTCTACGGGGTTGCCGTGATTACGAAAGCAAGCACTTGAAACCACTCGGCCAACCGTCCGCCCTGCTACTTTGTGGTTGATAAAAAAAAACAAATCTCCAGAAACTCGTCGCTTCCATGTGGTCGTAATAAAATTACTCGCTACAAAATAAAAAGCTACTTTGTGGTCACAATAAAATTACTCGCTACAATATAAAAGGCTACTGTGTGGTCACAATAAAATTACTCGCTACAAAATAAAAAGCTACTCTGTGGTCGTAATAACATTACTCGCTACAAAAAAAAGGCTACTCTATGGTCGTAAAAAAATTACTCGCTACACAATAAAAAGCTACTCTGTGGTCGTAATAAAATTACTCGCTACAAAATAAAACGCTACTGTGTGGTCCCAATAAAATTACTCGCTACAAAATAAAAAGCTACTCTGTGGTCGTAATAAAATTACTCGCTACAAAATAAAAGGCTACTCTGTGGTCAATAAAATTACTCGCTACAAAATAAAAAGCTACTCTGTGGTCGTTATAAAATTACTCGCTACAAAATAAAAGGCTACTCTGTGGTATATAAAATTACTCGCTACAAAATAAAAAGCTACTCTGTGGTCGTTATAAAATTACTATCTACAAAATAAAAGGCTACTCTGTGGTCAATAAAATTACTCGTTACAAAATAAAAAGCTACTCTGTGGTCAATTAAAAAATACATTTGCCACAAATTTAAGTTGCCACTGAGTGGGCAGTACACCTCTCTTACACAGTGGTGAACTTAGGTCAGTATGACGTGGGACTTTGACCACTTTAGTTCTTTTAATGTTTTTTTTTTTTTGTAAGCAAGTGTATTGGGCGGCATTTTGAAAGTTTGCCCATGCCCCACCAAACTTTAGCCTCTGCCTATAAAATATTTGTATGTAGCTGTTTTCAAAGGAAGAAAAATATAATAACAATATATAACAAAACATGTCCATCTGACCTACTATATACCTAAGTACAGAGGTGTTGGCTTTTCTCGAGAGTGGAATTGAACACTATTACGTACCATGTAAAATCGAACACTATTACGTATCATGTAAAATCGAACAATATTACGTACCATGTAAAATTGAACCCTATTACGGACCATGTAAAATTGAACACTATTACGTACCATGTAAAATTGAACACTATTACGTACCATGTAAAATCCTGGCCTTGGGGTTAGGATATCAGCTACATTCGGCAGAAACATATTTTCACAGTACCTGCGTATATCCTCGGTACCAGACGTGCTTCCAGCTGACATTTTGATACATGCGCAGATGTTTTGGTGCAAAACTGGATCTGAGACCTGGTTATGGAAATATAAATTTGAACAGTCTTTATAGAATGTTGTCTAATGTCTTTTGAATAATGAAACTGATTGCTAAATTAATATTAGCCTACCTTAAAAAAAGTCCTGAGTCAACTGCAATCACTCACACACACACACACACACACACACACACACATATATATATAAATATATATATATATATATATATATAATTAGGGTGGCTCACTTTATAGTGGGAAAAAATAAAGTTCATTTTTTATCATGAGGATATTAGTTTTCTGGTTCACTGTGATTTAAAACATGTATATATCCAATTTCACACCATATGGGCTTCAATATATACTGCCTCAGTGCACTTGTTATAGCGTGTTTTATGGTATTCGGCAGTTGCATTGAATGAAATTTTTGATAGGTTTAAAATGCCTTTATTTAGAAACAAAGAACTATTATATTACACAGTGGGAATTAAACAGTAACATAATACTAGTTACATGACACATTAACCTGACTGTATTGCAGAGTGATTCTAAGTATGCCATTAAAAATACACTTTAAATTTTTTTTTTAGTTTGTGCTTTCTGAGACCTGAAGGTCTTCAAGTTGCGATCTCTTCAGCACAGTTGATTTTTTTTTTGCATCTAAGCACTTTGCGATGCTGTTCAACAATTTGGAGCAAGTGCTGCTTTTCATCTTCTGATTTGGTTAGAGATGAGTTGAATGATGACGCCAGTGCAATTCCCCGCTGGGCACAATCATTGACTAATTTCAAGGAAGAGACCACTGCTGTTGCCTTCTGAAAGGATGGAGCTTGTAGCCAGGTGGAAGCATCAGCAGTCCCGTAGCGTGAAAATTCTACATCAGGGGCCAGGCCAATTGCAGGAATGGGGGGGGGAGGGAAATAAATGTTACTAAGTAGAGCAAACAAGCAGAGGGGGACAGACAAAACGCAGTAGGCGGCCCCCAGGCCTCTCTCACGCTACGAGCCTAAGCATCAGTAATCAGAAAATGTGTGGGTAGCAGAAGAGCATTAAAGAAGAGTAGCGATGACGATGTCACGAAATCCTTTTTTTTCACATTATGAAGTGCTGAAGGATCATTTGTGCTGCGGCTTCACCTTTCTTGTTTCTTATCATCATAATATTTCTCCATCAATTGCCTCAAGCAAGCAGAAAGTCTGTTTTTCTCATCCACTGAGACACGTTGAGAAAAGAGAATCAGAGGAATGAGTTCTGCACTAAGGTATTAGAGATATCGGCCAATTGTTTTCAATGCAGTTTGAGAATTGAAGGGAGAAACATTCTTATAATCAATAAGACGCTTTATGAAATCCAGATCATTCAGAGGTGCGTCTGCTAGAATAGGACACTGTATCCAAGCTTTAATGTGAACCAAGGATGCAAAGATACCAAATTATTCTCCGATTGATATGTCTTCATGATTAGTCAGCTTAAATTGATGACGGAAGAGAGAAATCTTCATGATGTAGATTTTTTTACACATCTGCCTTGCATGGTGATAAGCTCTTTGAACATGAAAACGCACCCCTAGGGGGGTGGGGGAATTCCTCATAGAAAGATAAGATTCAGAGTCAGAAGTTCTTTGTAATCTTCACGTGGCAAATATCTTGAGTTGTCATTGTCTTTCATTTGGAGGATATTTGAAAAAAAAATGTGATGCCTTCTTCTTTGAATGGCTTGAGATTTTGCTCCAGTCGAACACGGTCGCATATACTAAATTCTGCCTGTGTTATTTTTGGCCACAACGTTTTAAAGCGCTTGAATAGCAGCACATCCGATCCAGTTGTACTACCCCCAAACGTCTTATTGAAGACGGCTGTGTTTGTAAACATACCATTGGCCAGTAGGCTCAGTTAGGGGAAATAACTAGCTCAATAAACATTGGCATGTCCACTGGACAGTATAGAAGCAAAGAAATAGTCCAGACAGCAGTGTTTGTCAACATACCATTGGCCAGTAGGCTCAATTAGGGGAAGTACCTAGCTAAATGGACCTTAGTATGTCCTCAGGAAAAAAAATTCTACTGAATGTCAACCAGACGGCTGTGTTAGTAAACATACCATTAGCCAGTAGTCTAAGTTAGGGGAAGTACCTAGCTCAATAAATAGTGGCATGTCAACTGGACAGTACAAGCAAAGAAGTAGTTCATGAAAAAGTAGTACCAAATAACTGCCAGACAGCTGTGTTTGTAAACATACTATTGGCCAGTTGGCTCAATTAGGGGAAGTACCTAGATCAATAAAAAGGAGTTGTGTCAAATTCTATGCCAGTTAAATGAACAACACTTTTCGACCTAGCTGTCATAACTAAATGAATGATATTTATATACCCGCAACATTAGATCTTATAACACATGATTTTTATAACTAAATTGAAATGCACTGATGAAGCTGGCTATTTATATGAAAATCAAAACTTCTAGAGATTTCTTGAATTTCCCATAAAATTCTCAAGTATTTCACGTTTTTCTAGAAGTTTCCAGAACCTTCTAGAGATTTCATAGAACCTTTCAGAACCTTCTAGAATTGTATAGATTTTTTCTAAAACTTTCCAGAACCTTCTGGCATTTTCAGTATGCTTCATATATACATACTCACATTCAAAATTCATTCAAAATTTCAGTGTCGATGAGGCAGTACTAAATAAAGTCATATATTTATGACATTTTTTCTGTGCTGTTTTGAAGTCAAAGGAAACACAAAAACAAAACGCTCCAAACAAATTTGACAAAAAAGTTTTGGGACACCCTAACATATATATTTATATGT
>JAGDYQ010000121.1:1590870-1731205 GCA_021962125.1 Bulinus truncatus
CAACCTCGCCAAACGATCAATGAAAGTTTCACAGCTCTAATAGAGCAGTACCCGGATAAAGAACTCTTTGTGTTTTACAACAAAGGGAAACGTGATCCGTACACCGTGACAACACTGTACACTCTGGCTGGACGTTTCGCTGACCGACTGAGACGTTATGGGTTTCAAAAACAGGACATCATCGCCAACACGCTGCCCAACTGCCCAGAGAGAATCGTCACTGATCTGGTAATTATGTTGGCCGGATGTGTCCCTATGAACATAACGGTATTGTGTTGCATACATTTTTACTAGCTCTACCAAATTAAGATCATTTTTAAATTGATCCAATTTTTTATTTAAATATAATTGTGACGTGTAGAATATGGCCCTCTCATCCATCACCACACATTCATCTCCCCAGGTGACACTTTCACACACCCCCCCTCCCAAACTAATGACCTATCTTTGTTGACCATGCTACGTACATAAGGTCATGGTCAAGCCAAGCTCCCAAATTACTTTCATACCTACTAATTGCACACGTGATTACCACCCTCCACACAACCCTAAGTTTAAGATATATATATATATATATATATATATATATATATATGTATTGTGGCCTACAGCTGTTGTAAAGTTATAAAGTAACATAAGTCCAGCTTGAAATACAGAAATAACGTAAATCCCATTGCATATCCAACATAAATACCGTAACATATTTGGGGAGTATAAAAAGCCAACGTTACAATAATACATGCACTTTTAAACTATTAAAACGTGTATTAATAAAAAAACGTAAATGCTTTGAATGGTCTTGAATTAAAATTATTTAAGAACACGCTGTTTAACTGTAGAAGGCTAATTAGTGTATGAATATATTTTGTAAGCATAGCATACCAAAGAAGAGGACATTTCACTCACCTGCCGCCAAAAAATTAACTAGATTGTTGTTTTGATAATATGCTACAGATATTTAAAAAAAAAATAGAATTATTTTTTTGTTAAGAATAAATGTTGTTGAATAAAAAATAATAATACTATCTAGATTTAATGTAAATTATTTATATCATATATTGATTAAAAAAAATAATCTTTTAAAGATGAATAAATTAGAGGACAATCTCAGTGTTTTTATTTTTAGCATCTTCTGTCAGATGGACGAGATCTGTACCACGCTGCACGTAAAAGCAAGTGTAAGTGTATCATCATGTCCGACTTTGACCAATCCCCAACATGGAGCCTCCTTCAGTCCAAACTTTGCGGAAAAGACACGAGCGATTTCGTCTCGGATATTTCCGTTGAGATGGCACCGGACTTAATATCAGCCATAGTGGTGTCAAGAAACACTACAAGGTAAGTCGAGATTTCGTTCATTCCGTCAAACAGATTTATTAGAATCGGCAATTGTGTATAATTGCCCGTTGAGGCCTTGGTCGCACAAGTAAAATTTCAGCCCCTCTAGAAAAAAAGAGACATCTATATAATTAACAGCGGTCTCACGTCTGCGTTATATCGAAAGGAAGAATTCAAAATGGCATCTTGCCGGCGTCTCACTTCGATAAATGTTTTTAAAAAATCTACAGTTTTGAATAACTTATGCACTTTTCAAACATGAAATGCAAAAGGCCAAAATGTGAAATAATTCCATGTAAATATTATTTTTCTTTTTTTTTCCTGTATTTCTACAACATGTTGTATCTTTAAATTGTAATAAAAATCATGACTAAATCGGAATTGTCCGAAACCAAAATAACCTAGCCTACTGATTAAACCTAATGGAATATAACTCTCTGCAAAGGTTTTGCAGGGTACAGCTAGTTGAAATGAAAGAAAATTACTACTTTTTGTGTCTCATGATTGATTAAAACATAAACTTTCCTGGAAGCTTAGATAGCAGGCAATAAGATACATTTAAGCTAAATCTTTTCATTAAAAAAATGGATACTCGCTTTTTCTTTTTTTTATATATTGCTGGCAGAAATTAAATAAATAAATACATTTTTAACTTGAAATATAAATATCAAAGCAGGTCAAGAAAAGCTCTGCTTGTAGATCTCAGAACGTGCGATGAAGATGTGTTTGTCAATACTTGCAGCCCCGATGACACAGTTGTTGTGTTCAGCACATCTGGGTCAACGGGTTACTCTAAGCTGGTGCCCAAAACACATCGGGACATAGTGGACTCCATCAGTAGAAACAACATGCGTACGGTTGGAGAGAACAAGAGTTTGGATGTGGACCTCGTCATGTATTCTGACAGGTTTCTAGGTAAAATATCACTTCGATGTGTGTATGTGTACCTAGTCATGTATTCTGACAGGTTTATAGTTAAAATAAAAAAAAATAATCTAGTCGTGTACGCTGAAACGTTTCTAGTTGACATCTATCTATCTATCTATCTATCTATCTATCTATCTATCTATCTATCTATCTATCTATCTATCTATATATCTATCTATATCTATATATATATATATATATATATATATATATATATATATATATATATATGTTACCGGCAAAGTGTGAAATGCCGGCATTCTATAGAATGCCTAGGCAATGTATAGAATGACTGGTGGTTTAGGCAAAGTATAAAATTTTTGAATTGTGCATACTTTTCCTAGGCATTCTATACAATGCCTAGGCATTGTATAGAATGACTAGTGTCGTTTAGGCAAAGTATCAGAAAAGAACAACACAAGCCTTTATTCATAAAAACGTATTTAAATATGGAATGAATGCAAAATAAAGCATATGATGTTCATACCGGAAAAAAAAAAACAACGACAGCAGAGTTGAGATTGAAGTATTTGCTGCAGCAGGTAAGACTGGATTCACACTTAGAATTGTACAGTACTTAATTTTCTTCTTTCACACAAAACACTTCATATTTTGGTACTTTGATCTGTCATGTTCATATTTCACGAATTAGTGAAGAATTGATAAATAATAAAAAGATGTTGTTTCTAGTGAAAACAAGCAGAACACAACTGGAATGAGCTACTTGTTGCAGGAGAGAAAACTAGAATGGCATTTTGAATTGCATTTAATTTTCTTTTTCGCACAAAGACACCTCATAGTTTAGCATTTTGTCTTGCATATACATATGACGAATCCTTGGCCGCTTCCTGTAGACTGAGAAGTAGCAGCAGATCGGAGAGCTATTTCAAGGTCAGGAACGTCTTCCGCTTTTATTAAATCGTTTGGACATACGGTGAATATAATTCTGATCTGGAATATAGTTGCTTCAAGACTCCATTTGAGGTTCCATGGCGGTAAAAGCCATCTTCTGTCATGCTCATAACTACTGCCAACAGATTTCGTGAGTCTCCATGCCCTTTTCCAACATCGGGAATCGGAACTCGCACAGCAGCTCCCAAAAGCGCAGGAGGAAATTTTTTGTTCGAGCATTGGCTCTTACTTTAGATAATTTATCGTAGAACCGTCGTTGCATGTCAACATGTCGTGATTCCTGTCCTGGCACTACATTCCCTTCCAACTTGGCTACACAGTAATCGGCACTAGAACAATTCTCGTAACTCCCGTCGCTAACTAATGCCCGAATCCAGTCGTATTTATACTCCTAACGTCCCCACCTTAATTTCCCTAATTACGTCACACTCTCCTTCAGAATAGTTCTCACCTAAGGAGCGCCCGCTGGTCGTCATTGTTGTCTCTCCTAAACTGTCCGTTGTCGCCTCCCGGTCTACTTCTAGAGTCGTCACACCTTTGCTGTTTACTACTCTATTGTTTTCTGACAACCTTGTCCTAAGTCGTTTGTCACATTGTCAACCATTATTTGCATTACTCCCATGCACGCCGAGAGGGGGGTAGGGGTCATTGCCAGGGGGCCCGCATCTTTAAGGGGGCCCGGCCGCCCCGACCATGTCAATTTTTTCACGACTCATTGTTTAAATAGGGGCCCGCATTGATGTCCTGCCCTGGGACCATAGTTGGCTCTCGGCGCCTCTGATATATCTTCTTATCTTACAACGTCGAAGGTGGTTTGTCTGTCTCTAAATGTACTCCTAACAAGGCCAATTACATACTTTGCCGAACGGGAACTCGGCATTTTATAGAATGCCTAGGCAATGTATGAAATAGCAATTTATTTCACACTTTGCCTGAAAAATAATTCAGGCATTCTATACATTGCCTAGGCATTCTATTGGATGCCGGATTTCACACATTTTACCGGTAACATATATATATATATATATATATATATATATATATATATATATATGAATAGCCAAAACAAGTACCTTACTTAAATTCAAACGAATTGCAATTTTATATATTGTTATAACTCAGCTTCACCCCCCCCCCTGCCCCGAGATGAATGATGCAATCACGACTTTTGTACTCCTACACATTTTTAATTCGGTAGTTCACCCCCGACTTAGTACAAGTGATGAAATAGTGTTATATGCCATCTGCACTCCCACGCAATGACCTTAACCCTTCATTTTGGCGGGAAAACGATGGATTTAGCGTGGGTGGCACAACCCATAAAAGGACGGAGAGGACGGACAGAAAAAGCCAGATGAGCCAACTGAGACGTTGGTGACCCAAGATGAGCCACCTGAGACGTTGGTGACCCAAGATGAGCCGCCTAAGACGCTGTTGACCCGAGATGAGCCACCTGAGACGCTGGTTACCTGAGATGAGCCACCTGAGACGTTGGTGACCCGAGATGAGCCACCTGAGATATTGGTGACCCGTGATGAGCCACTTGAGACTCTGGTAACCCGAGATGAGCCACCTGATGAGAAGAGACGAAAATGACAGCAGAGCGCTGAGATGAGCAGAGCATATCTGAGCAAAGGCGAACGAAGCAGGACAGAGACGAATCCGGCCACTGACTTTAATCTAGACAGTACATTATACACTTATCCTAGCTCTATCAAACACAAAACACTCATTTACTGCTACTTAGTGTTTTTCGCCTATGTGATATGCTGTTTAAGTGGAACTGCGACTTTGTTCAGTTCAGAACCAAATAAATCTTCAGCAGTAAATGAAAAGAAGTCTCTCAGAGAGAGTAATCATATTCGAAATACTTCGTTTCTACCACACAATGTGTTTCGCCGTTGTCATGTTTGATCACGCTAACCATTGCCAGATTATCTTGTGTCACATCAATGGGACGCTCAGCATACCAGATGCTAAACACTGCAAGGAATTAAGGCGGCTAAATGTGTTTTCATGATAAAATAAACGCCTGGATAATACACCGCTCAACATGTGGACGGAATTAAACATCCCCATCCGCACCGACCTAAACGTCATCGTGTTCTACCTGACGCAAGACATGCTCTTAGCTGACCTCTACTGTCACACTGAGAGCAAAAGCGGGTGTGGTTTCCCACACAACTGTGATTGTCAAGTCTAATTCTTCTGATTACCTGCTGAATCAGAAAACTGTACTTCGGTTGATAGGATCTAAATTCTCAATGCTACTCAGCACCCTGACTAATATTACATCCGTGAATCGTCAGTTTGCGACGAACAGACTTAAGAGGGTGTTATAACTCTGCTTCACCCCCCCCCCGGGTCGCACCCCTGCCCCGAGATTAATGATGCAATCACGACTTTTGTACGAATACACATTTTTAATCGGTCGTTCACCCCCGACTTAGTACAAGTGATGAAATAGTGTTATTAGCCACGTGCACTCCCATTTTGGCGGGAAAACGATGCATTTAGCGTGGGTGGGACTACTCATAAAAGGAACTGTGCTGTGATTCATAGCACGAACTACGGGAACGAGAGAACAAGTCAAACAGGACGGAGGGGACGGACAGAAGAAATGGTGAACCCCAGGTCTGTTGATGCAGCGAGATAGGTCACCTGAGACGCTGGTGACCCGAGATGCGCCTGGACTTTTTTTTTATAACCTGTACATTGTAGACTGTGAATACATCTTTTATGTTTCAACTAACGAGCCCCTGCGTATTTTGGTGCCTAACTAGAGAAAGTTTTGGAAGTTCTTAACAATATCTCATGGTATAACAATTTAAAAAGTTTAACGTTATTTTTTTTAATAAGAAAGAAAACGGAAAAATAGAAAAAGAATGTTTTAAAAGCTTTTGATTAACTTGTGACTGTCTGTTAAGAACACTTGTGTGTGTGCATCTTTATTCCATGTGTGATATATATATATATATATATATATATATATATACACAGGTTGGGCTGGAGGCTTTTTAGCATTCGTCATCCTGGCGCCAGTAACCAGAGTACTGATGGATGTCTATGACCTAGATCACAATTCAGCCAGCAAGGACTTCTGGGAAGCGGTGGTTAAAGAGAAATGTGCAAGGGCTCAGATGGTGCCACTTGAAGTGGACAAACACCTGGCCTATGCACAGAGAGCTATTGGTCACATTCCTCACATGTTTGAATACATCATCGTAATGGGTCAGCCAATAACGAAGGTTAGAAGATAGCTCTGTTGATATATCATTGAGTAGGATTTACAAGAAATTTGATTTAAATAGATAGCAAATCACTTAAAGCTAGTAATGTAAAGGCAGGCCGCCTTATGTATTTCAATTTTTTGAGCTGACGGAACGGCTCTGTGTGCGGCGAAGCGCTCGACTGTTGTCCAGTGAGATCCAAGGAAATGTTTCAGGTGACGGTGAAAGTTTTTTCCATGTCTCCCGGGGTGCACCCATAGCTAATACATTAGAAATTATTGTGGAAATGAAAGAAGGGCAATGCCATAAACTTGAGATACATAAGGGATTTCACACAGATATATTAGATTAACAGTAATCTTCTTCAATTGTGCATTTTTCAATTTCAGCGGTCCTCACAAATACTATGTTGGTTTTTTTAGCACGTTAATGACGAACATTTAAACGTCTAATTCAACTAACTGTCCTAAATTAATTTTAGAAATAAGATTTCTTCAAAATTTCTTATAAGTCAAGCGTAGAGATTGTTAGGCTTTACGTTGCGAAACCGCGAGCCTTATGACCGAAATTCCGCAAGGACCCGACGTGTTTGGTCGTTATGGTAAAGCTCTCGGATAAAGTCCTCGCTATATCCCACGTAGGGCTTCCAAGGCCATTAAACTCTCTGCTTTGATGGAGATGAAAGAAGGGCACCATAAAAACCGTCCCTCATTAGTAGTTTATAGGATCTAAGAGATTTCAGGGACTTCACACACTATTCCGGATATCTGCGATAAGGAAAATCGTGAGTTTACTGAATTAGAAATTAATTTACAATAGCCAGTTCTTATTTTTCCGGCCTAAAATAATAGTGCATTGTCTTGTCGTTATTTAAATACGTTTGGAACACACGTATTTTAATGCGCAACAATTAATTATTTTTTAATTTACAGAACCAGGCAATGAAATTCTTCCACTTGGCAGAAAGTGTCATCATTTTCTACGGCTGCACCGAATGTTTCGGAGTAAGCAGTACTTATGTAGATGGTATGTTTTTAAAGAAAAAATGAAAAAAAAAATATTTTGTACTAATTTAACACTACGCTATCAAAGATTAAGGTTTTGTATACATGTGGTTATTTTACATATATAAAATTATATACTGCCAAATCTGTTTTTTATGCGGATTTTTACATGCGAATTGAAAGTAATGCGGTCAGGGAATGGAGAGTTTAAATTTTAAAACTTATTCGGTGGAATATATGAGATATCTTATATGGAGAATACATGTTTAACAGAAATTTAATATAATGCATATTTCAATTTTTGTTGTACGGTTGGGATTCCCATAAAAATGAATTATTTTTTATTTGGTAAGTTCAACCAATGTTTTTTTTTATGGTTTTGATAATGACAGATGTAATGTCTGATGCTGTATACAACAGATGCTTGTACGCACAAACCAATGATATCAGTTCATAGACATAGTCATTTATTTTAAACAGACATGGTCATAGTAAAACACAATAAGAAAAGTCTTTTTAGTTTAAAAAGGTTGACCCATTTATTGTCTATTGCTTAATACTATCGTATGCCCTAAATGTTCGTATGCCTCATATGTCCGTGTGCCTTTAAAAGGATCTTGTTAGAGGATGTGTAGAATTTTAACTGTTTCTCTGTCTGGTGAATATCGAAGCGCTGTTTGTCTACAAAAATTGCCAGCTGGCTTCACTTTCCAAACTTGTGTCAGGTACCCATTTTTAAAAACGGATTGGACTTGGGAGACTCTTCATCATTTCCACCCTTGACTTTTGGTTTTAAAGTTCAGGACTTTTCACCGCTCAATTATCCCACCATCCAGCCATCTATCCATCCATACGTCAATCCATATATCCAACAATACTTCAGACTATTCGTCCATTCATCCAATCGTTTATCCATTCATCAATCCATCGTTCCATTTATCATATTTAACTCTCTTCACCAAAATTTCACATCGATACATAATTTCAAAATTAAAAATAAAATAGATTAATGAATCAAATGATAACATTTAATTTCAGAAAAAAGTTTTCAGTCCTACAACTGTGGTAAACATCTTGATAAATGTGATGTCCGAGTTGTGGACGAGGAGAACAAACCGTGCCCTCCTAATGTGACTGGAACAATCCATGTCAAAGGTACACTAAAAATCCTCTCTTGTCCATGCCTATTCTTAAAGCAGCGTGATTGTGTAGGTAAAAAATGTTCTCAACGGCGTAGACATAGTGGGGGAGGGGGGCGATGAGGTGAGTCACTTGTCACCGGGATTGGCTTCGGGAGGGCGCCGCCGGGCTGCTTGCTACATCATGTTAAAGTACGCCCTTATACTCCCAATTTTGTCAACTGTGGGACAAAAATATTACATTCTTTCTGCTGGCAGGACCGTATACTAAATGATGAGAAATAAAGGAATCATCTACCTTTATTACAAATTCCGATTTTGGGCCTCCCCCCCCTCCGCCGTTAAGAGAAATCTTTCCATTACAAATTCCTATTTCGGGCCATCCAGCCGTAAAGATAAATGTTTTCCATTACAAAGTCATTTTAAATCATCTGCTACTCTTAATTAACCAACATGTGCTCAAATATCGGAGAGTCAAACTCTTTAGAACAAATGTGCACGTACTATTCAATTATAAAGATATCATTGTGTCTCTATTATTTAGAATGATGAGTAATCAAAGACACGATAAGTGACCACAAATGACCAACTGAAAAGACCTGAATAGATGATGAAAGCAAAAGAAGATCGAAAACAGTACTTGACTAGTTAATGAAATGTATCCAAACATTTATCTACCACCTGAACCATTGCAGACTGTTTAGGTCCACAAACTGTTTAGGTCCTCAAACTGTTTAGGTCCACAAACTGTTTAGGTCCACAAACTGTCCACAACTTTGCTTTTAGAAAAACCAATTAATAAAGCATATATTGTCGACTGATAGAAAAGCGAACATTTACCTATGGTTGTATTAGATATTCCTATTCAACTATCCAATGTTTGAATGTACATTTCAAAGTTGGCAGCATTTATTTTGTTATACTTCTGCCTATAGAGTAGCTGTTTTTAATCAATTGCCCACTTGTAATCTGTTGCCTCCTTAATTTTACAGCCAAAAGGCTCATGAAACATAATTTTTTCATGTGCACTTATTGCATACAGGAGGTTTCACTGGATACCTAAACAAACTTGAAGATCCTGACCCTGATTCTCTGAAGGCGATCACACAAGATGGCTGGATGAACACAGACGACTACGGATACATCGATGATGCTGGGAACCTCTTCGTGCTTGGGAGGAACAAAGACGTCATCCAATACGGGTCTTCATCTATTTACCCTTGTTGGCTGGAGGAGGGAATCACAGAGCACCCGGATGTGATACAAACCTGCGTAGTGCCGGTAAGAAGTGGGACACAACTGTGTGTAATACATTACATTAAGAAATAATACATGTATGTATGTTACTTTTAGAATATTGTCACGTTCAGTGAACTCAAATAGTTGTTATCTCGATGCTAGTGTGATACCTTGTAAAAATAAGTTAGAATACAAGATATAATATTTCAAGTCAAGGCAACATGCTTAAAATGTAAACGAGCTAACTTTGAACGTCACAATATATATATATATATATATATATATATATATATATATATATATATATATATATATATATTGTTTAGTGTCTCTATTTCAATATCATCTGTACCCTGCAATACATTGCTAGATTTTTTTTTAATTAAAAAAAAAACAATAACCTTAAAGCAGGGACAGTAATTGTAGTTGTCTCAGATGTTTACTAAGCCAACATAAATTTTTTAAATCGATTTTTTTCATTTTTGTCTTTTATGAGTGTTCACATATTTATTCTCATGACAAGGTATCAGATCCGGTTTTGCATCAAAACATCTGCGCCTGCATTAAATTGTCCACCAGCAGCATTTCTGGTGCCGAGGATATACGCAGATACTGTGAACAAATGTTTCTGCCTAATACACATGAAGCACATACTCCAAAGCCAGGATTTTACATGGTACGTTGTATCGCGCAACGTTCAACGAGACACATCTGTAAGACCGGGTCTCTGCTTTAGCTAAAATGTCCCAGCCGGGGATGAAACCATAGACATTTATCCCCTTCTCTGCTTTAGCTAATATATCCCTGCCGGGGATGAAACCATAGACATTTATCCCCGTCTCTGCTTTAGTTAAATGTCCCTGCCGGGTATGAAACCATAGAATTTATCCCCGGCTCCGCTTTAGTTAAAATGTCCCTGCCGGGGATGAAACCATAGACATTTATCCCCGGCTCTGCAAAATATTTTGTTCAACCCCGGCAATGGTTTTTTTCTGAAATCGAGCACTGTGTAAGGCGAATTATTTAGGTCAAATGGAATTGTTCCGTTACATACTGTTATCATGACACATCTATTAAGACAGTAGCTCCATTTAATAATATAATTCAAAATATCCAATAGACAGTTGCAAATGCGTTGGCGGCGTCGGGGGGAACAGTTAAAATGCCGCCCAGTACTCGTGCAAGAAAAAAAAAGGAACAAAAAAAAAGCTAAAGTCATCAAAGTTGTGCGGGAACTGATCGCCTCGTCCAACATGCCCTAGTTACACCACTGTGTAGGAGATGTGCAGTGACCACTTAATGGCAACGTAGTTTGGGGCTAATGTATTTTTATTGACCACAGAGTAACTACTTAGTTTGTAGTGGATAAAAGATAAAAACTACTACAGAGGAGCATTGTACGTGTTCTCTCAACCACGCAATTGGCTGGGTGCAATAATGGCTGGGTGGTGTAGATGGATTTTTTCTCTGTGTGTCTGTCTGAAGTCCCTATAATGATGAGATGAAATCTCTTACATCCTATCAAACCACTAATGGGACCGTTTTCATTGTGCCCTTCTTTCATCTCCATCATAGCCGATAGTGCAACGGCCATGGAGGCACCACACGAAGATATAGCGTGGACTTAAGCCATGAACTGAAATATCCATTGGTCCTCACCGAACCAGGTACCTTCAGGTTGATAGTCGAGAGCTTTACCGCCCGACCACCCTACCCCAGTTGGGGTTCAGGATATCGCAATATGGCAGCATAGGATCTGATTACTCATTAGTCGAATAGAAGTAATTTGGTCTTATTTATCAAAATGAAATTTTTCATGTGTGAGTTGTTATAAATTTAAGCCTAAAGATAATTTAATCGGCCTTTGAACTGTATCACCCCTCTTCCAAATAGCAAGGTTATCAATACAGAGATAGAGAGAGAGAGAAAGAGAGACAGAGAAAGATAAATAAGGAGAAAGAGAGAGAGAGAAGGGGAATATTTGGGAGCTTATGTTAATATGTAGGAGCTTATTGGAATCTGGAAGAGCTAATCGGAATATGTGGGAGCTTATGGGAATATCTGGAGCTTATGGGAATATGTAGGAGATTATGTGAATATAAGTTGCTTTTGGGAATATGTAGGAGATTATGGGAATATAAGTTGCTTATGGGAATATGTAGGAGCTTATGGGAATAATAGGAGCTTATGGGAATATGTAGGAGCTTGTGGGAATATTAGGAGCTTATGGAAATATGTAGGAGCTTTTGGGAATATCTTGGAGCTTATGGCAATATCTGGGAGCTTATGGGAATATGTAGGAGCTTATAGGAATATGTAGGAGCTTATGAAAATATGTAGGAGCTTATGGGAATATGAGCCAATTGATTCTACTCCTGTTTAGTATTTGGCGAATGGGACTATAGGCTTTGTGTTTATTTTCAACCACGTAAGGTCTAAATTTTACGCATCAGTCAATTCTACTCCTATTTTTCAATATTTTAAACGGACTATAAGTTTCGTTTCAATTTTCTGCAATACAATGATCAACTATCATGCATACGTAGATTTAACTCTATGTCAATTATCGAAAAAGAGAGATCTGGAAAGAGAGAGAGAGAGAGAGAGAGAGAGAGAGAGAAAGAGAGAGAGTCATTGTTGAATAATGATATTTTGTTTAAACAAATGAATAAAAGTTTATTCCAAATAAAGTTTGAAACGATATGAACCAAGTATAGTTCACGGGGTGTGTGTGGGGGGGGGGGCGGCGGGGGGTTGGTATCATGCTAAGTAGGACACGCGACTGCCACACATTGGATGCCGTGGACTGTGGACCTGAAGAAGTCTGTGCGGTTGTTATCATGCGCGAGATACTCAGGCATATGTACACGCCCTGGTCAACTTTTTTTTGAAAACATGGTGCAACATGGTGGCTTTTTTTAAGTAACCAACATCGCCGTCCCACCCTCCCTCCCCCCACCACCGCCTTTATGGTGTTTCCATGCCCCCATTTTTACCCCACGGCTATGTTAGAGATAAAAGAGACGGGCACACTTTTCATATATCTTTACAGGGATTTAGCACTAAAAAAAAATATAATTAATGTCGTGAGTCTAATTTATGTTCAGGTAGCCGTGTATGTAGAGTAACAACAACACAGACATATACAACAATAACCAACAGGGATGGTAACAGAAATAGTTTATTTTACAAACTTATATACACATTGAATAAATTCATATATAAAATAAACAAAAGACTGGTTTCTTTGACCATCAATATAAGTGTCTGTCAATACTTAGTAGTTAATCTTCAATATTTTCTCATTCACTATTGGTCTGTGCATCATCTTCATTTCTTCCGCCACACAGCCATCTTGAATATCTTTTTTCCCTGTCCTTCTTCTCTCTCCCTGACACGGGGAACAACTCTATATTTTTTTTTAGACTGTCCATTCTCTAAAGAGTTGTGTCACGACAGTTAATCAATACAAACTATATTATCTCAACGTCCCAATCATCTTTACTTCTCCAAATCAAGTCAGAAAGTTTCATTGGAAGCTGGGTGGACTTGTGGGACTTTAACGAACTTTCACTATGACACTGAGAAATTCCCTTGGCTTCTCTCCAAATCAAGTCAGAAAGTTTCATTGGAAGCTGGGTGGACTTGTGGGACTTTAACAAACTTTCACTATGACATGGGGAAATTCCCTTTGCTTCTCTCCAAATCAAGTCAGAAAGTTTCATTGGAAGCTGGGTGGACTTGTGGGACTTTAACAAACTTTCACTATGACATGGAGAAATTCCCTTTGCTTCTCTCCAAATCAAGTCAGAAAGTTTCATTGGAAGCTGGGTGGACTTGTGGGATTTTAACGAACTTTCACTATGACATGGATAAATTCCCCTTGCTTCTCCATGAGGATCGAACCCGTGAATCAGGAGTCGGCAGTCGTGCGCTCTACACCGCTCGGCTAGAAGTATCACTAAAGTGAATGAAGTTCACATAATGTAGACTCTCTGTTATCCGACACTACTGTAACGGACAGGATGTGCATGACATCTGCTACTTTTGAGCTACTCACTTTCCACTTCACTCATTATTTTTTTTAATGTCAATGTTTTTATTATTCCTAAAAATCATTACAACACATTTTGCATACTTTGCATGAAATACTGAATACTTGCTTGACAGTTGACTGAAGATTTAAACTATTCTCTTTCACAGTTTTTCAATGAGGATTTCCCCGAATTACCCTCTGGCAAACCAGATAAAGTTAAACTTATAAACTTGGCTGAAGAGAAGTTTGGATACAAAGGATGAATTTAGATGTCAGTGCCGCAGTGAATGTTTTTTGTTTTACAAAAACAACTATAAATTAGTACAAGATAGATAATAAAAAAAGCTATTCAAACATTTTTATTGTTTTAAAAATAACGAGTTTTTTTTTAAAATTTACATTGACACATTTTTTTCTGTGATCCACTAAAATATGTGACTATAAATATATAATAAAAGATATAAAGTAAATATTAAAGCAAAATAATTATTCGCTGCAGAACTAGAGAGGGAGATGGGCGCTGCAGAAATGAAGTTTGCAAGCACATCTCTTAATGTGTCAATTTCACTAAGTTGCTTAAGGGAATACAAAAAAAATATTGACTACTTCAGGAAACACAAGTTTATATATAGAAAACTATGCATTTATATAGACACAAACGAAAATCGTTTTTATGTTTTTATAGTGCCCTTTTTTTTTCAGACAGTATTGTAATGGCAACGGAGGCACTACGGGAGACATGAAACATTTCAGGTCGAACCAGATACTTTCAGGTCGACAGTCTAGCGCTTTACCGCGCGAACATCCGTCTATATCAATTATCGGTGTGTGTGTGTGTGTGTGTGTGTGTGTGTGTGAAGTCCCTGTAAGGATGAGATGAGATTTTTTAGATCCTGTAAACCACCAACGGGTTGGTTTTTATGGTGCTCTTCTTTCATCCCCAACATAGACGATAGTGCAATGGCCATGGAGGCACCACGGGAGATATATCGGGGGACTTAAGCCATGACCTGAAATATCTATTGGTCCACAACAGAGAACCGATGGCTCGCGATTGAGAATATTCTTTCCCCAGACATACTAATTGATCTTGCGTTCCAGGTAGTAGATACCAAGGATTTTTCCCTCACGCATTTTTTTTTCTAATGCATGCAAATTGTTTGCCGTGGCTACTAGAAGGTACATGTCTCGCACTTATACAGGGCAGTGGTCTTAACAAGGGCTATATAGAATCAGAGTTTCTTTAGTAGGTTAATGTATCTATACATAAACAAACTCTAAACTTAATACACACATATAACATAATATATGCGTTAAATCGAAAGTGGAGAATTAATACAACAGTGTACCAGTTTAAAATACAATCATGAAAAAATCATATCTGCCCGAAACCAAAAAAAAATAACCTAGCCTACCGATCAAGCCTAAGGGGATATAACTCTATTCAAAGGTTTTTGAAGGGTACAGCTAGTGTTTATACAAGAAGCATCGACCAAAGCAGTTATTTGGCTCTCTATTGACCTCATTTTTTTTGTCTCCAATGGCGGTTGTATGTCGGTTGAGACCCCCGGGCGCAGAAGAAAGTATTGAGGGCCCATTAGAAAAAAGGATAACACTCATCGAACGGTTTTGAATTGAGCTTTTTAAATACTCGTTGTCCCTGTGTGCTGCGCGCCCGCTTCACCCATCCTTAAATCCGCCTCTGTGTGTGTGTGTGTGTGTGTTCAGTCCTTTTTAAGACTTACTTAAGATTATAAAATTGACGATAATGAAACCTGCAAAGCTGATAGATCAGAGTTAAAACAGGCATTGTACATTAACTAATTAAATGTAACAAAAAGAGTAAACAATTGAAAAAAAAACATAAAATTCTTATAATAGATTTAAGCTAATTTCACGCTTAACAATGGAAGCATACAATGTGACTATTCCTCTATCAAGTGTTTGAATGTAAAATTTCAAATCAGGCAGCATTTATTTCGTTATATTACTGGCAATGGCTTGGCTGTTTTTAAACTCAATTACCCACTTTCAATCTGTTTTCTCATTACTCTTGCAATTTAAAAAGATCATCAAACATCATGTATTCATCTCTCCTTATTGCTTAACGGTGGTTTCGTTCCTAAATAAACTTGAAGAACGCGGTCCTTAATGTTTTTTCGCGACTCTACTCCAAAAAGTCCGAAAGTATGTCGACCGGTATCTCGCTTTCGTAGAGAGAGAGAGAGAGAGAGAGAGAGAGAGAGAGAGAGAATACTGCTCCACTCCCATTTTAAAAAAAATAATCAATGCAGCCTAACAAAGTATCTTCACCATCATCACCTTCATCATCACCATCATCTTCATCGTCATCACCAACATCACCATTAACAGTATACTAACTCATTGAGGAACTGAGTAGTTGCGCTAAGAGTAATGAATCTGTTTTTTTTCTCACCTGACAAGTAAAAGTAAACGATACACAAACACAAACATTCAGAGAGAGGGAGAGAGAGAAAGAGAGGGAGAGATAGACCAATATATAGATTGATAGATAGATAGATATGTATATATTTATATATATAGAGAGAGAGGGAGAGAGAGAGAGATAGATAGATAGAGAGAGATAGGGAGAGAGAGAGGTAGAGAAGGAGAAAGAGGGAGAGAGAGAGAGGGAGAAAGAGAGAGAGAGAGAGAGAGGGAGAGATAGACAGATAAATAGATAGAGAGAGAGAGAGAGAAAGAGAGAGAGGGAGAAAAAGAGAGAGGGGGAGAGAGAGAAAGAGAGAGAGACAAAGAGAGAGAGACAGAGAGAGAGAGAGAGAGAGGGAGAGAGAGAGAGGGAGAAAGAGAGAGAGAGAGGGAGAGAGAGAAAGAGAGAGACAGAGAGAGAGACAGAGAGAGACAGAGAGAGACAGAGAGAGAGAGAGACAGAGAGAGAGAGAGGGAAGATATACTGGCGTTGTAAAAAAAACACATAAAAAACATGATGTATCAACCATTTGACTGAGAAAATAAATAAATAAATAAATTATGACAACAATTGCACTCAGTCAGACGCCATTTTACCCCTCACACACCAGCCGATGATAGAGGTGTGTGGGCAATATTTACAGCTACTTCAGGTACAACGACATCTGCTCATTTTTTTTTTAGTGCTCAAAATGTGCGGGAGAACTTTTAACAAATGCGCATTCAGATGAGTTTGAACGTCAAGCATCGTAACTTAATGATAATAAATGAAAAAAATAACGCCACCCCCCTCCCCTCTTGCAGTCTGGTTTGTTTGACAGCATATATTGTAAAAAGTATCTGGGACTGGTGACAGTTGTTTACTCGCTTGTATCCTAAAGCTGAAGTGTAAGCAAACTCTCTTAAATTTCATTATAGCCCTAAAAGTCACTGTACTAGATATGTTTCTTATCATCATTACTTTGTACTATTCATCATTGAATGCTAAGCCTATTGTATGTATGTCATTTGAAATGAGTTTTATTTTCACATATATTTTTTTTTAAAGTTAGTTGTTTTTTTTATATTACAATTTACTTCAATCTTTTATCATCAAACCATTTGAATATATTTTTTTTAAATTCATTATTAAACCTATTTATGTTATGTTATAAATTTGAACATGAATGAAAACGTTAATTTCCTCTCCACAGGATCATTAATATTTATGTGGTCAGAAAAAACTTGTAACTTTTTAAAAAAAAATAAAATGAGCATGTCATCTACAAAAATCTGGCAACCTCGCCCAACGATCAATGAAAGTTTCACTGCTCTTGTTGAACAGTACCCGGATAAAGAAATCTTTGTGTTTTACAACAATGGGAAACGTGATCCGTACACCGTGGCGACACTGTACACACTGGCTGGACGTTTCGCTGACCGACTGCGTCGCTATGGGTTTCAAAAACAGGACATCATCGCCAACACGTTGCCCAACTGTCCAGAGAGAGTCGTCACTGACCTGGGAATTATATTGGCCGGATGTGTCACTTTGAACATATCGGTAATGTATTACACACATTTTCCTAAGATCTAGTGTGTAAAGTCCATGTAAGGATGAGGTGAAATCTCTTAGATCCTATAGAGTCTATAGAACACTAATGGGACGGTTTTTCCCCGTGCCCCTCTTTCATCCCAACGAAATTCGATAGGGACAATTACAATGTAGACACCACGGGAGGTATAGCAGAGTATTTAACCATGACGTGAAATATCTACTGGTTCTCACCGGATATTGGACACAATTAAACAACGCAATGGAGAGTGTCGTCCCTTGCCACCCCCCCCCCATCCCTACGCCACCCCCCTCGCCCGCTCCGTTAACTTAGTAAGATAATCCAGTAATATTGATAATACATACATTGATTTTGATTCAAGAATCGCGTTTTAGTTTTGCTGTTGTTAAAAAAATAAATAACATTTAACTCTCTGTCTAGATCCGCGGTTCTAAATCGATGGTACGCGTACCCCTTAGGGTAAAGACTTACGTGTGATGGGGTACCGGCGGACATACTTTCCCTACCTTTCCACCAAAAAAAAAACAAGAATTTGAAGAACTTACGTGTGATGGGGTACCGGCGGACACACTTTCCCTACCTTTTAGGGGGAAACAGTCGCGAAAAGGACTGAGAACGGCCGGTCTAGGTGGGGAAAATGTTTTACTTAGTAAAGGGTGGAGAAGGTAAAAGATAATAATTTTTATTTTTAGCATCTTCTGTCAGATGGACGAGATCTGTACCACGCTGCACGTAAAAGCAAGTGTAAGTGTATCATCATGTCCGACTCTGCCCAATCCCCAACATGGAGCCTCCTACAGTCCAAGCTTTGCGGAAAAGACACGAGCGATTTCTTCTCGGATATTTCCGTTGAGATGGCTCCAGACATAAAATCAGCCATATTGGTTTCAAGAAATAACATAGGGTAAGTAGTGGAAAAATTGTTAAGCTTATTTAATCACGAATTTTAGTTATATTTAAATAGAACAAGACAAAAGCGTTGAAGCCTTGGACGATCTAGAGTGACACTAAAAAGAGTAATATAAATTTGGTGTTTTGTGGGGTCATTCCAAGGTCGAAGAGTGGGCCTCGTGCTGTGTGCGTCTCCAATCCGACTCCCTTAAAATCCGCCCTTGGAACTATTGGCTTTTAGGCCTTCATAGGATATTTTAAAAATGCATACTACATCATCTAATACATAGTCGTCTAGCCTGGCGTACGTACGTGCGAGCTTGTGTATAGCTTCCGCGGCCAAAAAAAATAGACTGGGGAATTCCAAAATATTAGTCTCACTCAAGGGGAGTTAACTCTTGCTTGGCTAAAAATAATACTCGCCTGTCCGGGTACCGGGCCTTTGATCTAGTGTATTAATAATAGCGCATAAATAATGATCACGCAAAACAAACCAGAAATGAAGCTAATGTTTAGAAAGAGAATAAATACTTCTTTCTGATTGATATAAAACATAAATTTAGCGGAAACATTTTATTGCAGGTAAAATAATACATTCAAGATAAACTTTTTTATTGAAAAGGAATGCATTTCGAATTCTAATTAATTTCACATTAAGCTCATTTTTAAATATAAAAATACAAACACTTATTAATAGACTACCTTTTTAATATGTTAAGGTCACACATTCGTCAGTTCATTTATAACTTAACTTATAATCATAGAACCAGGTCTAGAAAACCTCTGCTTGAAGATCTAAGAACCTGCAATGAAGATGTGTTTGTCAACACTTGCTGCCTCGATGACAACGTGGTGGTGTTCAGCACATCTGGGTCCACGGGCTACTCCAAAATGGTGCCCAAAACACACCGAGAAATAGTGGACAACATCAATAGAAATGGCAGGAGTTCGTTTGGAAAGAATGCATTTTTGGACGTGGATCTAGCCATGTATTCTGACGTGATTATAGGTAAAAATATGAATCAATGTGTTGACCTAATCAAGTAAACTGACTAATCATAGAAAACAAACACACAAATGTTGCCTATCTGCTATCTAAATTAACAATTTGTTTAAGAATAAATAAACAATCCGTTCTCTGAATTACCAATCAATTTATGTTTTCTACGTATTTTGAAAGGAAAAATCAAGAAAAAAAGCCATGCAGTAGGAAAAGTATGTATCTTGCGCATAACGAAAAGTGTTTCTTTCCATGAAGTTATCTTAATGTACAACACATAGTCATGTTAGGTTATTGTCATGAACTATATAGGTATGATTTCCCCATAAGTCCCTAGGGTCACGGTTCTCAAACATTTTGCGGTTGTACCCCATAGGGTGTGAGAGTATCTCCGCCAGTACACCTCACACGAAAAACTCCTCAAAATCTTGGTTTGTGTTAAACTAAAAATTGTAAGTCCCCGCGTACCACTACATAAGCTTTCCCTGTACCCTTGGGGGTCCCGTGCATCCGTTCGAGAACCCCCCCCCCCGCACTAATTGGCTGATTGGTGAAGGTGAAGTGTAGAATCATTCTGCTTCAGTGGCCGCCTCGGTATATAAAGGGATTGAGTGGTTAACACAACGCCAAGCCGCCTCCCTCCCCCCCCCCACCACCACGCCACCCTTAATGTCAGGTAACAATTTAAAGATTTAATGATTTTGAGAACATTCACTGTACGGTATAACAATATGAAAAAAAAAGTTCCCTTAGCCCTAACGAGCCATCGGGGCAGATGAAGTGTAGAATTCATCTGTTTCTATAACCTCGGCATATGAAGGGATTGTGTGGTTAGCACAACGCCCAGCCGCCTTTACTTCCCCAACATTAAGTCAGGAACCCATTTAAAGCTGGGTGAACTTGCAGGACGATATTGCACCAAATTTCACCCTGGAAAAATTCAATGGGCCTCACCGAGGATCGAACCCAGGACTCTACGGTCGACAGTCGAGTATCTACACCACTCGGCCATCCGTCCCACTTATAACAAGATGGATAAAATCAATAAAATATTTTGTTGTAGAGATAATAATAAAAAAAAATAAGATTGACAAAAGTATGTCTTTTACCTGTGTATATATACTCAGGTTGGGGACCTGGCTTTTCAGCATACTCCATTCTGGCGCCAGTAACCAGAGTACTGAGGGATGCCTATGACCTGGATCACACTTCGGCCAACAAGGACTTCTGGGAAGCGGCGGCCAAAGAGAAATGCGCCATGGCGCTCTTGATTCCTCTTGAAGTGGAGAAGCACCTGGCCTATGCACAGAGAGATATTGGTCATGTTCCTCACAGGTTTAAATACATCAAAGTGATAGGTCAGCCTATAACAAAGGTTGGAAGATATCATATAATATTATTATATATTATAGCGATTCGTGTTCTGCGTTAAATCGAAAGTAAAGAATTAACACAACAGTATTCCGGTTTAAAATACAACCGTGAAAAAAATCGGATCTGTCCGAAACCAACAATAACTTAGCCTACCTATCAAGCCTAAGGGGATATGACTCTATGCAAATGTTTTGCAGGGTACAGCTAGTATATATAATAATAGCGGTCTCAAATCGCAAGAAGAAATCAAGAATTCAAAAAGGTGTCTTACCTGCGTCTCGATTCGATTAATGTTTTTTTTTTTTTTTAGATCTATAGTTTTGAATATTTTCTGCGGTTTTCAAACATGAAACCCACAGGCCAAAATGTGAAGTAATTCCAATTTTTGTTTTTATTTCAACAGCATATTGCAACTTAAAATAGTAATAACACCATGCGATCTGTCCTAAACTAAAAATAACCTGACCTACTGATCGAACCTAAGGGAATATAACTCTTTGTGATGGTTTTACAGGGTACAGCTAGTGATTTCTTACTGACTAACGTATACAAGACATACATCTTAAGTTAATAGCTCAATATATCATGCTAATAGTATGCAGGCAATCCACGTTATTTATTTAAACATTATAAGATGAGAGGGACTGGCTTGTGAGCGATAAAGCGCTCGACTGTCGACTTAGGGGTGCCGGGTTCAATCTCTGGTGAGAACCAAAAGAATAGGTTCGGGTGAAGGTAAAAATTCCCTGTATGTCTCCATGGCTTTTGCACTGTTAATTATGGCCGAAATATAAAAAAGAGCGCTGCAACATATTGCCTCATAGTGGTTTACATAGTGTAATGGCCCCATAGTGGTTTAAAGGGTCTAATGACCCAATAGTGGTTTCAAGGGTGTAATGGCCCCATAGTGGTTTGAAGGGGTGTAATGGCCCCATATTGGTTTAAAGGGTGTAATTGACGAACCCACAACTCACAATCTTTAGGTCAAGCTAGAGCATGTAGACCCACCTTACTACCAACCGCCAGACTCCACCCATATCACCTTTTTTTTAAAACATGATTTTTTTTTTAATTTAAAAATACATTCATTAATTTTTTTTTTTTTAAATTTTGGTTTTAAGTTCAGTAATTCGGATATCTGCGATCTCGGCAATCAAGAATTTAGTGCATTAGATTTTAATTTGCAATAGACAGTTTATAGTTCTCAGGTTTACAGTAAAATTACATTTCTTTTTTTTTTTTCTTTTCATAAAAATACGCTTTGCACACATGTGTTTTTTTTATACGCAACAAATATTTTTTTTTTTTATTTCCAGAAACTGGCGAAGAAATTTTTCCACTTGGCAGATACGGTCCTTTTTGGTTTCGGCAACACAGAATGTTTCGGAATAAGCGAAATAAATGTCGATGGTTGGTTTTTTAAAAGAAACAAAAATATTAATTATTCTTTGTTGTACTAAACACTGGGTAATCAAAGGTTAAGGTTGTATTACACACACACACACGCACACACACACACACACACACACACACTTCAAAACTGTCACATGCGAATATAAAGTTATGCGGTCTGGGAATGGAAAAATTTACCTTCATTTCGAAGATGGCATAAAAATTATATTATATAACTTGAAATGACAGTAAATTACAATCATTGTAATAAATATAAAAATCTGCATGTTTAAGTTATTGTTTGACTTCTTGATGTCCCCTTTTACAAGATATACCTATTTTTTTTTTGTTGTTTTGATTCTATTTAACGCTCTTATAATGTCTGATGTAATGGCTTATGTCATATACAAATAATTCTTGCATGCTCTAATCGTTGAAATAAGTTCATAAATATTGTAATGTATTTTTAACAGTCATTGGTATAGTAAAACACTTTATAAATATTCCTTTAGTTTCAACTGACAGGACTTACATATTTTCAAAATTCTTGAAGTATTGCATGATGTCCGTATGCACATATGATGTCCGTATGCCCTTATGTCCATTAGCCATTATTAAGTCAGTATATCCTTATGTCCGTATGCCCTTATTATGTCCGTATGCCCTTATTATGTCCATATGCCCTTATGTCTGTATGCCCTTATGCCCTTATTTCCGTATGCCCTTAGTATGTCCGTATGACTTTATGTCCGTAAGCCTTTATTAGTCAGTATGCCCTTATGTCCGTATGCCCTTACGTCCATTTGCCCTTATTAAGTCAGTATGCCCTTGGCCCTTTTGTCTGTATGCCCTTAATATGTCCGTATGCCCTTATGTTCGTATGCAGTTATTAAGTCAGTATGCCCTTATGTCCGTATGCCCTTACTATATCCGTATGCCCTTATGTCCGTTTGCTCTTATGCCGTTAAGACGATTGTGGCAAATGAGGTGTAGAATTTCACTTTTCGCTCTATATGCCATATATTAAAGCTTTGTTTGGCTACCAAATTCGCCAGCCTCCTTCACTTTCAAAACTTATGTCAAACTTTTCAATTTCAAACTTTTCAAAACAAAAAATTGAACCTGGCAACCTCATCATTACTTCCATGCTTGACCTCCAGTTTCAAAGTTTAGATTTTTACACCAATTGATCATTCCACCTTCCGTCCATCACTCCATCCATACATCGGTACATTCATCCAACAATCTATGTGACCATCCGTCCATCACTCCATCCATACATCGGTACATTCATCCAACAATCTATGTGACCATCTGTCTATCTCTCCATACATACATCGGTACATTCATCCAACAATCTATGTGACCATCAGTCTATCTCTCCATACATACATCGGTACATTCATCCAACAATCTATGTGCCCATCTGTCTATCTCTCCATACATACATCGGTACATTCATCCAACAATCTATATGCCCATCCTTCCATTAATCCGAAAGTCCGACCATTCATCAAACAATTTATCCATCCATCCAATCGTCGTAAAAAAATTCATAATTAAACAGAATCTCAAAAAAAAAAAATAATAATAAAATAAATAACTAATGAATCAAATGTTTACTTTTAACTTCAGAAAAAAGTTATCAGTCCTACAACTGTGGTAAACATTTTGATATGTTTGATGTCCGAGTTGTGGACGAGGAGAACAAACCGTGCCCTCCTAATGTGACTTGAACAATCCATGTCAAAGGTAAACTAAAATCATTTTCTCGTCTATGCCGGTTCTTAAGCGTGATTGTGTAGGTATAAATGTACTTACTAAACAACGTGATTGTGTAGGTATAAATGTACTTACTCAACAGCGTGATTGTGTAGGTATAAATGTACTTACTCAACAACGTGATTGTTTAGGTATAAATGTACTTACTCAACAGCGTGATTGTGTAGGTATAAATGTACTTACTCAACAGCGTGATTGTGTAGGTATAAATGTACTTACTCAACAGCGTGATTGTGTAGGTATAAATGTACTTACTCAACAGCGTGATTGTGTAGGTATAAATGTACTTACTCAACAGCGTGATTGTGTAGGTATAAATGTACTTACTCAACAGCGTGATTGTGTAAGTATAAATGTACTTACCAACAGCGTGATTGTGTAGGTATAAATGTACTTACTCAACAGCGTGATTGTGTAGGTATAAATGTACTTACTCAACAGCGTGATTGTGTAGGTATAAATGTACTTACTCAACAGCGTGATTGTGTAGGTATAAATGTACTTACTCAACAGCGTGATTGTGTAGGTATAAATGTACTTACTCAACAGCGTGATTGTGTAGGTATAAATGTACTTACTCAACAGCGTGATTGTGTAGGTATAAATGTACTTACTCAACAGCGTGATTGTGTAGGTATAAAGGTACTTACTTAACAGCGTGATTGTGTAGGTATAAATGTACTTACTCAACAGCGTGATTGTGTAGGTATAAATGTACTTACTCAACAGCGTGATTGTGTAGGTATAAATGTACTTACTCAACAGCGTGATTGTGTAGGTATAAATGTACTTACTCAACATCGTGATTGTGTAGGTATAAATGTACTTACTCAACAGCGTAGCTGTGAGGGGCATCACTTGTCGCCAGTATTATCAGTTTTGCGTGTTGGTTTAAGCGCCACTTATACTGTCTATTTACTGTCCTTTCTGCCTAAGATTCTTTCACTCTGTAGCCACTCTTTCTATTATAGATATGTCTAAATACTGACGCTTTCAAACTCCTTACAGAAGTATTTATAACAGAGGCACTTGGGTCCCGTGTAAATAGTAATATTTATTATAAACACAAGGTACATCACATGCAATATGGTCCAAAATCAATTTCACTAAGTACAATAACTTCACTATCAACTGATAATCTTTCTGTGACCACTCTCCGCTCTATCTAAAAAATATACTATCTCCAATCTCTCTATACGCTCTCCCACGCCCCGTTTCTTGAAACTTTCCCATCTTATTGGATTGGCTAATTAAAACAACCCATTGCAAGGTTAGCGCCCTTTGCCACCTTCAGCTGTATCCATGGGCGTATTCATGTGTATTCATGGGGGGGGGGGGCAAGAGGGGCATAGGGCCCCCCCTACATTTTGAAAAAATGTCATATAAGAGGGGGGCATTTGCTCCCCCACCCCTTACATTTATAAAAAATGTCATAAAGTTGTTATTTGCCCCCCCCCCCGGAAAATTTTTGCCCCCCCCTGGAAAAATTCCTAGCGACGCCCATGGCTGTATTCAGTGATTTATCTATTTGTCATGAATATTGATTGAAGCGCTCCCTACTCTCGGAACAAAAGCTAAGATACCATATGTCAAGTCCCTAACCAGGGGTCGCTAGAAAATGTAAAGACTCTACCCTCAAAAACGATTTAACCCTGAACTCAAGGTTTTTACTTAATGTATAATATCATATCTTCCGGATCTACATTCTAACCAATGTGTGAGAACCTTGTTCTCCACGATCATCATATGACGCCGGACTGCTTGCTACATAATTTAATAGTTCGTCCCTTTTTTTTTACTCCAATTTTGTCAAGGGCGGGCCCACGAACTTTGCACACAAAAATTTAATATCTTTCATGGTGTAAGGGCCGTCTAAATGATGGGGAATTACCCCCCCCCCCAGTGCTCTCTCTCTCTCTCTCTCTCTTTGAACTCTCTCAGTAATCTGCGGGCTGAGACTTAGTCTCTTAGAGCCCGTGAGATCAGACTTGCTGTGTCTCTCAACATCTGGAGACTGCCATAGAGCCCGATGGCCAGCAAACTTCCGGACTGGTTCACCCTGTGGTCCGCCAGTCCGGGGCACTCGAAAAGCAAATGATCTACGGTTTCCTCCACTTCCCTGCAGTGTCTGCAAAGGGTGTCGACATTGGGCCTCAACCTCCTAAAGTACGCGCCAATAGCACAGTGCCCAGTTCGGAACTGGGCAATTAGCGCCTGCTCGACACGCCTAAGCTTCCACCACGGGTCAGTTTTGGACGGCCGCTCTAGAAACTTTCGGACGTTGACTCCGTTCACCCCATGAGCCCAGCCCGCGAACCACTTCGATTGTCCAATCAGACAGATCTTGGAACGTGCTGCCTCAAATGAGCTCTTACTTGCACTCAAGGACAGCACTTGGGAATCTGTCGACTGTTGGATTGCCTTGGCAATGCAGTCTGCCCTTTCATTTCCGGGCACGTTCACATGCCCGGGAACCCATTGAAGGGTCACATGCACGTGATGTTGGGACGCAAGACACTGTATTGCCATCAGCATGGCTTCCAGCAGAAGCGGCCATTCTCCCGTCCCTTTTTACAGCTTGGAGAACAGAGAGCGCGTCAGTGAAGATGACAATACCTGTAGCAGGCAGAGTACCCTCACCGATTAGCTCTCGTATGTGGTCCACTGCCTCAGTAATGGCTGTCATCTCTGCCTCGTAAGCACAGAGCGACCCACATAGGCCAGCATGGTCTTTCACAAAGCCAGTTTGTGGGAGAGTGATATGGACCCCAAACGAGGAGCTTGTCCGACCGTCAATACTAGTGCTAACGGACTCCTTTCCATTACTCAGTGGCGTACCTAGGGGGGTGCGGTGGGAGCGGTCCGCACCGGGCGGCACTTTTTATTACATTTTAGGGGGGGGGCGGCAAAAATGTATAGATTAAATTGAAATACCTAATTGAGAGGGCGGCAAAATCGTCTTCCGCCCTGGGCGGCCGATACCCACGCTACGCCGCTGCCATTACTAAGTACTATTGAGGACCCCCCACCGTTAAGATAATCCTTTCCATTTCAAAGTATTGTTACATCATAAGCTACAGGGTCATTGCACGCAATTAACCTTAAGGTGCCCAAATATCAGAAAGTCAAAAACATTAGAACGATTGTGGCCCTTCTATTCTATTGCAAAGATATAATAAAGTTTCTGTTACCTAGAATGATTAGTAATCAAAGATAAGATAATAATAACAACTGCAGATACCTGAATAGATGATTGAAGTATAAGTGGATCTAAAACAGTTTGTGTCTGATTAACTGCATCCAAACGTTTCTCTAACAAATGAACTGACGCAAATGTGTTACAGATCTACAATTTCGCCTGTAGAAAACGAGGTAGTAAAACACAGATGCTGAGCATTGAAAAATATGATAGGCAGTCAATAAGCAAATGCACGATTACTTATGGATGCATTTTACGTGACTATTTCACTGTCCAATGTGTGAATACAAATTTCAAAGTTGGCAGCAAATATTTCATTATATTACTTGATATCTTGGCAGTTTTTAGCTTATTTTACCAGCTTGTAATCTATTTTCACATCATTGAAAGTTAAACAGCTCAACCAAAAAAAAAGTAAAGTTCCCTTAGCCCTAACGGGCCATCGTGGCAGATGAAGTGTAGAATTCATCTGTTTCTATAACCTCGGCATATGAAGGGATTGTTTGGCTAGCACAACGCCCAGCCGCCTTTACTTCCACATTTTATGTCAGGTTTAAAAGCTGGATGGACTCGTGGGACGACTTTGAAACACATTTCACCCGGAAAAATTCCATGAGTCTCACCGGGGATCGAACTCAGAACTCTCAGGTCGACAGTCGAGTATCTACACCGCTCGGCCATCCGTCTAACTAAAGCCGCTCAATGAGCATGATATATTTATGTCCTCATATTGGTTTCAGGAGGTTTCGTCGGGTATTTAAATAAACTCGAAGATACTGACCAAGATACCCTGAAGTCGTTGACACAAGACGGCTGGTTGAACACACAGGACTACGGGTACATTGATGATGCTGGGAACCTTTTCGTGCTTGGGAGGAACAAAGACGTCATCAGCTACGGGTGCGTGCTCGTTTACCCTTGTTGGCTGGAGGAGATGATCACAGAGCACCCGGATGTGATACAAGCCTGCTTAGTGCCGGTAAGTAACTGGAAACAGCTAGGTATATTACATATAGTACTACAGGTCTGTGAGAAATTGTAAGTAATGTCTTTATGTAAAGTGAATTCAAAAAGATGTCAATTTAATGCTTGTGTGGTTTATTGCAGGGGTGGGCAAATTACGGCCCGCGTGCCACATGCGCCCGTAAGTGTACATTATGCAGCCCGGTAAACATGTTGCGATCATGTGTCGACGGTAATTTTCTTTGTTTTGAGTTTCCAATGTATTAACAAAAATTATCCCGACTACTTGATTCGAATCTAAGGAGAATAAATCGGTTTAATATGTCGAGAATATTAATTAGAGCTGCTTGACCTACAATCACATTATGACCTAAAGGAGAATTTCTAAAGTCAGTTCTTTTTGCTGGAGTTTTAAGGATGTTTTCCAGCAGTCGCATTTCTACACCTGAAAAAAAAAACTTTGCTGCCAAGCTTTCGTCACTCTTTGGGTCCAAAAACATTTGTGAGCAAGGGTTGACTGACTGCAATTAAAACTCAGTCATGCGAATCACAGCCGGTAAACTGGTTCCAAATTTCAATAACGTTACCCAAAATTGTGAACAATTACATCTTCTCATTAATTATAATTCTACTATGTGGTCAGCTTGTATATAAATTAAGTTCCTTGTCTTCATAATTATTATGACAGATAACATTAAACTTTTGTTGAAATAACTGTGAATAGTAAAGTTTTATTACCAATTTACTACCTTGTTTAGTTCGTATTTTAAAAGGTAATCGTTATGTGTAATAGAATGTGAATGTGAGATAAAATGAGAAATACATGGTTATTATCGTTGCTTCATATTTTCATACGTTGTAAATTGTAACCGAACTAGACAAAATACATATGCGGCCCGCCGATAACAATCACGTTTTCAATTCGGCCTCCTAAGAAAAGGTTTACCCACCCCTAGAGTATTGTATAAACAAATGTGTATATAAGACTTCCTCTATTAATTAGGACCACATTTTTTGAATGAACCCTGGCTACCTTTGAAATGCACATTACACACAAACACACACACACACACACACATATAAATATATATGTTAGGGTGTCCCAAAAGAAACTTTTTGTCAAATTTGTTTGGAGCGTTTTGTTTTTGTGTTTCCTTTGACTTCAAAAAAACACATAAAAATATTATAAATATATGACTTTATTTATTACTGCCTCATCGACACTGAAATTTTGAATGACTTTTGAATGTATGTATATATATAAAGCACACAGAAAATGCTAGAAGGTTCTGGAAAGTTTTAGAAAAAATCTATACAATTCTAGAAGGTTCTGAAAGGTTCTATGAAATCTCTAGAATGTTCTAGAAGCTTCTAGAAAAAATCTCTAGAAGTTTTGATTTTCATATAAATAGCCAGCTTCATCAGTGCTTCAATTTAGTTATAAAAATCATGTGTTATAAGATCTAATGTTGCGGGTATATAAATATCATTCATTTTGTTATGGCAACTAGTTCGAAAAGTGTTGTTCATTTAACTGGCATAGAAGTTGACACAAGTCATTTTTATTGAGCTAGGTACTTCCCCTAATTTAGCCAACTGGCCAATAGTATGTTTACAAACACAGCCGTCTGGTAGTCAGTTGGTACTATTTTTTCATGAACTACTTCTTCGCTTGTACTGTCCAGTTGACATGTCACTATTTATTGAGCTAGGTACTTCCCCTAACTTAGACTACTGGCCAATGGTATGTTTACTACCACAGCCGTCTGGTTGACATTCAGTAGAAGTTTTTTTTTTCCTGAGGACATACTAATGTCCATTGAGCTAGGTAATTCCCCTAATTGAGCCTACTTGCCAATGGTATGTTTACAAACACAGCCGTCTGACAGTTAGTTAGTACACATTTTTTCATGACCTATTTTTTTTGCTTGTATTCTGTCCAGTGGACATTCCAATGTTTATTGAGCTAGGTACTTCCCCTAACTGAGCGTATGGCCAATGGTATGTTTACAAACACAGCCGTCTTCAATAAGACATTTGGGGGTAGTACAACTGGATCGGATGTGCTGCTATTCAAGCGCTTTAAAACGTTGTGGCCAAAAATAAGACAGGCAGAATTTAGTATATGCCACGATGTTTGACTGGAGCAAAATCTCAAGCCATTAAAAGAAGAAGGCATCACATCTTTTTTTCAAATATCATCCAAATGAAAGACAACTCAAGATATTTGCCACTTGAAGATTACAAAGAACTTCTGACCTTGAATCTTATCTTGCTATGAGGAATTCCCCCACCCCCCTTGGGGTGCGTTTTCATGTTCAAAGAGCTTATCACCATGCAAGGCAGATGTGTAAAAAAATCTACATCATGAAGATTTCTCTCTTCCGTCATCAATTTAAGCTGACTAATCATGAAGACAGATCAATTGGAGAATAATGTGGTATCTTTGCATCCTTGGTTTACATTAAAGCTTAGATACAGTGTCCCATTCTAGCAGACGCACCTCTGAATGATCTGGATTTCATTAAGATTCTTTTTGATTATAAGAATATTTCTCCCTTCATTTCTCAAACTGCATTGAAAACAATAGGCCGATATCTCTAGTACCTTAATGCAGAACTCATTCCTCTGATTCTCTTTTCTCAACGTGTCTAAGTGGATGAGAAAAACAGCCTTGCTGCCTGCTTGAGGCAATTCATGAAGAAATATTATGATGATCAGAAAGAAGAAAGGTGCATCCGCAGCACAAATGATCGTTCAGAACTTCATAACGTGAAAAAAGGATTTTTTGACCTCGTCATCGCTGCTCTTCTTTAGTGCTCTTCTGCTTCCCACAAACTTTCTGATTACTGATGCTCAGGCTCGTAGCGTGAGGGGGCCTAGGGGCCGCCCCTGCGTTTCGTCTGGCCCCCTCTGCTTGTTTACTCTACTTAGTAACATTTATTTCCCTCCCCCCTTCCTGGCCTGGCCCCTGCTGTAGAATTTTCACGCTACGGGACTGCTGATGCTTCCACCTGGTAACAAGCTCCATCCTTTCAGATGGCAACAGCAGTGGTCTCTTCCTTGAAATTAGTCAATGATTTTGCCCAGCGGGGAATTGCACTGGCATCATCATTCAACTCATCTCTCACCAAATCAGAAGATGAAAAGCAGCACTTGCTCCAAATTGTTGAACAGCATCGCAAAGTGCTTAGATGCAAAAAAAAAAAACAAAACATCTGTGCTGAAGAGATCGCAACGTGAAGACCGTCAGGACTTAGAAAGCACAAACTAAAAAACTTTTAAAGTGTATTTTTAATGGCGTACTTAGAACTACTCTGCAATACAGTCAGGTTAATGTGTCATGTAACTAGTATTATTTTACTGTTTAATTCCCACTGTGTAATATAATAATTGTTCTTTGTTTCTAAAAAAAAAAGTATTTTAAACCTAGCAAAATTTTCATCTAATGAAACTGCCGAATACCATAAAACACGAGACAACAAGTGCACTGAGGCAGTGTTTATTGCAGCCCTTATGGTGTGAAAATTGACATATACATGTTTTAAATCACAGTGAACCAGAAAAATAAAATACTCATGATAAAAAATCAACTTTATTTTTTCCAACTATAAAGTGAGCCACTCTAATTATATATATATATATATGTATGTGTGTGTGTGTGTGTGTGTGTGTGTGTGATTGAAGTTGACTCAGACTTTTTTTAAGGTAGGCTAATATTAATTTAGAAATCAGTTTCATTCTTCAAAAGACAATAGACAATATTCTATTAAAACTGTTCAAATTTATATTTTCATAACAAGGTCTCAGATCCAGTTTTGCACCAAAACATCTGCGCATGTATCAAAATGTCAGCTGGAAGCACGTCTGGTACCGAGGATTTACGCAGGTACTGTGAAAATATGTTTCTGCCGAATGTAGCTGATGTGCTAACCCCAAGGCCAGGATTTTACATGGTACGTTATATTGTTCAATTTTACATGGAACGTAATAGTGTTCAATTTTACATGGTCCGTAATAGTGTTCAATTTTACATAATACGTAATATTGTTCAATTTTACATGGTACGTTATAGTGTTCGATTTTACATGGTAGGTAATATTGTTCAATTCCACTCTCGAGAAAAGCCAACACCTCAGTACTTAGGTATACAGTACGTCAGATGGACATGTTTTGTTATATATTGTTATTATATTATACTTCCTTTGACAACAGCTACATACAAATATTTTATAGGCAGAGGCTAAAGTTTGGTGGGGCATGGGTAAACTTTCAAAATGCCGCCCAATACACTTGCTTACAAAAAAAACTATTAAAAGAACGAAAGTGGTCAAAGACCCACGTCATACTGACCTAAGTTCACCACTGTGTAAGAGAGGTGTACTCAGTGGCAACTTAAATTTGTGGCAAATGTATTTTTAATTGACCACAGAGTAGCCTTTTATTTTGAAGCGAGTAATTTTATTGACCACAGAGTAGCCTTTTATTTTGTAGCGAGCAATTTTATTATGACCACAGAGTAGACGTTTATTTTGTAGTGAGCAATTTTATTGTGACCACAGAGTAGCCTTTTATTTTGAAGCGAGTAATTTTATTGACCACAGAGTAGCCTTTTATTTTGTAGCGAGCAATTTTATTATGACCATAGAGTAGCCTTTTATTTTGTAGTGAGGAATTTTATTGTGACCACAGAGTAGCCTTTTATTTTGTAGCGAGTAATTTTATTGTGACCACAGAGTAGCCTTTTGTTTTGTAGCGAGTAATTTTGTTGTGACCACAGAGTAGCCTTTTGTTTTGTAGCGAGTAATTTTATTACGACCACGGAGTAGCCTTTTATTTTGTAGCGAGTAATTTTATCGTGACCACATAGTAGCCTTTTGTTTTGTAGCGAGTAATTTTATTGTGACCACAGAGTAGCCTTTTGTTTTGTAGCGAGTAATTTTATTACGACCACGGAGTAGCCTTTTATTTTGTAGCGAGTAATTTTATCGTGACCACATAGTAGCCTTTTGTTTTGTAGCGAGTAATTTTATTGTGACCCCAGAGTAGCCTTTTGTTTTGTAGCGAGTAATTTTATGACGATCACAGAGTAGCCTTTTATTTTGTAGCGAGCAATTTTATTATGACCTCAGAGTAGCTTTTTATTTTGTAGCGAGTAATTTTATTACGACCACACGGCAGCGACGAAGTTTCTAGGGATTTGTTTTTTTTATCAACCATAAAGTAGCAGGGCGGATGGTTGGCCGAGTGGTTTAAAGTGCTTGCTTTCGTAATGGCAGCCCCGTAGCGTGAAAATTCTAAAGTAGGGGCCACGCATATCACAGCAGGGGCCAGGCATTCTACAGCAGGGGCCAGGACAAAAGCAGGGTGGGCGAGGCAGGAAATACATGTTACTAAGTAGAAAAAACAAGCAGAAGAGGGACCAGACTAAAACGCATTGGGGGGGGGCCCGGCCCCCCAGGCTCCTCACACGCTACGGGCCTGACCCACGGCATAAAAGAGGGTTGCATGGTCCACACTATCTCCAGCCGCGTTTTACTTTCCAATGTCAGGATGGCTTTACAAGCAATCTCACCCGGAGAAATATCATGTGTTCTTTCTTACCTTGAACGAATCCTGAACCCTCAGGTCGACACTCAAGCACTTTACCTCACGACCATCAGTCCTCCTGTCCGTGTAAGGATATCGCAAGGAAGGAGAGAAAACATTCTCATCCTTAATTACATAAGCGTCTAACCCGTGCGGTGTATGCGACCTTATATCTATGGTTGTAAGCTGTGGCTCCCCCGCAGGTAGTTTTCATATCGTGCGGTGTATGCGTCGTAACAGTGTTTCTCCCTCGCAGGTAGTTTTCATATCGTGCGGTGTATGCGTCGTAACAGTGTTTCTCCCTCGCAGGTAGTTTTCATATCGTGCGGTGTATGCGTCGTAACAGTGTTTCTCCCTCGCAGGTAGTTTTCGCATATCGTGCGGTGTATGCGTCGTAACAGTGTTTCTCCCTCGCAGGTAGTTTTCATATCGTGCGGTGTATGCGTCGTAACAGTGTTTCTCCCTCGCAGGTAGTTTTCATATCGTGCGGTGTATGCGTCGTAACAGTGTTTCTCCCTCGCAGGTAGTTTTCATATCGTGCGGTGTATGCGTCGTAACAGTGTTTCTCCCTCGCCCGTAGTTTTCAAATCGTATTGTGTTCATGGCAATGAAAGCCAAAATGTTCTTTTCTATTACAGCATTTCGTATATTTCTTTGTTATCCCTTTCTGTCGAATTTCCTTCCGCCAGCTTCAGCAGGCTTTTCAACTAGTTAATCCATATTCGAGTAGAAATACTTTGGTGTACTTTATCAAAATGAAATTTTGTATGTGTGTTGTGCTATAAGTATATGACTAAAGATACTTGAATCAACCTGTCAACTTTTCCATCCAATATCTTGGCTTTATTGATGAATTTATAATAATAATTCAAATATTTAGTTATAATATATCAACTAAATCTTTAATTACTTCTGAATAAACAAAAATATAGTCATTATTGAATAACGTCAAATGAAAATTAATTAATGATATTTCCATAACAAATTACAAATATGATGTCCTTATAAAGTATAAAACGATAAAAATTAAGTATGGTTCATTGAGGCGTGTAGTCATGCTATGTAGGCCAAGGACCAGTCATTAGATGCCCTGGACCACACCTTAGATGCCCTGGACCAAACAGAAGATGCCCTGCACCACACATTAGATTCCCTGCACCACACATTAGATGCCCTGCACCACACATTAGATTCCCTGGTCCACACATTAGATGCCCTGGACCACACATTAGATGTCCTGCACCACACATTAGATTCCCTGGTCCACACATTAGATGCCCTTTACCATACATTAGATGCCCTGCACCACCATTAGATTCCCTGGTCCACACATTAGATGCCCTGGACCAAACAGAAGATGCCCTGCACCACACATTAGATTCCCTGGTCCACACATTAGATGCCCTGGACCAAACAGAAGATGCCCTGCACCACACATTAGATGCCCTGGTCCACACATTAGATGACTTGGACCACACATTAGATGCCCTGCACCACACATTAGATGCCCTGGTCCACACATTAGATGACTTGGACCACACATTAGATGCCCTGGAAACGACTATTTAGGGAAATAAAAAATTAAACATATTTTCCTTACAATTAATTTACACACACACACACACAAACATACTTATTTATTTATATATATAATCTAAACTCTCTATTATATGAAAAACTGTGGAGTAAGGTAGTGGTTGAATGAGTCATTTATATAATAAGGACATAAGAGATAAACACCCTATATTTATCTGGAATGTATAAATTTAGTATACGTAAGTGAATAGAGTTCCCATAAAGTTTCTTACGACTGTAATAAAAGCTCTCTGCAGATGATGTATAGGATTCATCAGTTTCTATAACCACGGCTTATAAAGGGCTAGTGTGGTTAGCACAGCGCCCAGTTAGCTTATGTCAGGTACCCGTTATCAAAGGCGTTTACCTGAAATGATTTAACCGACTTTCAGAAGGACCTTGAGAAATTCAATTTGCTCCTTCCCGTGGATCAAACCCATCAGTCTCGTATATAGGCGGTAGAGGCGCTATACACTACTATGCTAACTGACCTACTCAGATAAATATAAATCTAAAAAGTTTAATTAAAATAGACTCCTCTCTATTATTCGGCCAATTGTAACCGAGTTTCATTACACCTGTAACTTTTCAATTAATAACTAGCCACTCCCCCCATTTTTATATATATATATATATATATATATATATATTCATTCTTAAGCATCATTGAAATACATTTTCACAAACTGCTCCCTGCAAAATCTTTGCATAGAGTTATATCCCCTTAGTCTTGATCGGTAGGCTAGGTTATTTTTTGGTTTAGTGCAGATCATAATTTTCTCATGATTACTATTACTATTAAGTTTGACGAATTTAAACTGGAATTCTGTTGTATTAATTCCTTACTTGTAATTTAACGCTGAGCCCACACCGCTATTAAGCATATAATACTTTGAATGCACATAATACTGTCTCCGACTTCTTGCCTGCAGTGACAGCTCACAATTGACTCTAAATTTTAATTATTCTCTTTGACAGTTTTTCAATGAGGATTTCCTCGAATTATCCTCTGGCAAACCAGATAAAGTTAAACTTAAAAACTTGGCCGAAGAGAAGTTTGGATACAAAGGACAAAGGTAGCTGTCGGAGCCGAAGTTAATCTTTTTTTCCCTAAACATGTTCCACTTGGAAAAAGAAAAAGAAACGCAATTGAAATCGTTTTACTGTGAATTCAATGTTGTTTTTTTTTTAGTTTTTTTTTTTTTTTTAAATACTGTTGAAATATTTTTATTAGCTATCCACCTAATGATAGACCTATACAAAAAAATAACATTTATATTAAAAAAAATGAAATTAAACACACAATTATGGAGCTAAGCGGGGGTAACACTAATTTATATAGAAAACATTTTTTTTCGAATATATTAAAGCAGACTGCATAGACTATAGAAAGCTGAATTCTGGTATTTGACAAAAAAAAAAACAAGTTCTACTACATAAACATCAGACATACCCACACATATATTTACTTACTTAAATCCTTTAACTTCCTGCGGGCCAAAGATCCTCTGAACCACCCGACAACGTACTCTGTTTTGGGAGGTCGTTTTCGATTCCCCCAAGTTTGGTTACAAATTTTCATCTCCTGATCCCAAGACTTTCTCCAAGCGCCAGCTGCCAGAGATCTTCGTTCATGAATGGATACCAATGTTTTCTTTATATATATATATATATATATATATATATATATATATATATATATATATATACACAGTCGATTTCGCTTAATTAGGACACATCGGGACCGAAGCTTTTTGTCCCAATTAAGCGGCTGTCCGAATTAAACATACACATTTACTATTGGTATCTTGGTTTGGTTTCTTTGAGATTTGTCCTAAAAAAGCGGCTGTCCCAATTAAGCGGTGTCCCAATTAAGCGGAATCCACTGTATATACTTGGCGTCACTTTGTATTATTAATCTCTATTTTTTTCTGTATTATTTTTTTTACTTAGGTTGTTCACATTTTCTTCTTAATTGATTGCTTACATTACACATAATGTAGCATGATAGGATTTTAATTATTTTGTATACATATTCAGAGTTTATGTTACTACGAATAAAAATGATATCAGAATACATTATTTTTAATTGCAGTTGTTGTTATTTTCACAACTTTTCTTTTTTTTTTTTTAAATTGTCTATTGTCCTTTCATTGTAGCTAAAAAAAACAAACATTATATTAAAAAAAAAGAAAGAGATGCAGATAAATAAATAGATAGATAAAAAGAAAGAAATAGAGAGAGAGTATACTCGTCCGCTTCTGACTTTTAAATTACTAAATAACGGTATCACAATCATACCCTTTACTGATATTGTCGTTGGGAGAGGGAATGGACACATCAACAGACATACAACTTCATAGATGCCTATCCTGACCGGCTGTCTGTAGTTCATTCATTGGTAGACCCAGTCCATTTATTTTATATTGTCAAACCAACATTTCAACTGGCACCCTGTGCGAAGGCCTGCTTCTACAGAAGCTTGATGAATGGTTTCTCGCAGGTTATATGCCTTAACACATGACCGAACCATGCCATCTTTTGTCGCTTGATTGTTGTCATACCCGTTTCCTGAGGGCCTGCGATTGAAGATATTCTTTCCCAGACATACTCATCGGTCGTGCATTCTAGGTTTTGAGATACGAAGTGTTTTTCCTCACGCATTTATGTTTGAACGCCTGCAACTTACTTGCCTTGGCAGCTAGATGTGTTCAATGTCTCACATCCCATACAGAGCCATGGTCTTAACTAGGGCTTCGTATGAGGTATATTGAATCTTTACATATAAAATCTAAACTTTATACACATATATAACATGTTTATTTACGAAGCATCCACCAAAACAGTTATGTGGCTTTTATCGACCTCATTTGTCTCCAGGGGTGGACATTTTGTCAGCTGAGATCCCAGGAAATTATTGGGCCCTTTAGAAAAAAAAAGAGAGACTCATGGAAGGGTTTTGAATTGAGTTTTGTGTGGCCCCCTAAATATTCAGGGGCCCTACGCGCGCCCCCCCTGCACTCGCCCTTAAATCTGCCTCTGTGTGTGTTCACCCCTTAATAAGACGTACTATGGTTCTAATATATATATATACAATAATGAAATATATATATATATATATATATATATATATTTATATATATATATATATATATATATATATATATATATACAGAGCTGATAGATCTGAGATAAAATAGGCATTGCACATTTCACATGAGTTGATTAAATTTAACAAAAGAGTGAAACATGAAGAACCATTTCGCCGCTTGGAGGAAGACATAGAGCTATGAGGTCATTCAAAAGAATATCTGATCATCTAACTAGCTGAAAAGAGTGATATGCCAAGGAGTATATTACAGCAGAGTGATTAGCATGTAAGCAATGACTCCGTACATGTAAGTAAGTGTACCACTTTTTCAGGTAGCCTTGTTCTCTTCACACATCAACTGTGCTATATATACACAATATATCATAATTGTAACGTGTTCACTATTATGTGAATATTAATGTACATCTTCATAAATTTCCATATTTTAAAATACGATATAAATAAATGGGTGGTCGTGCGGTAAAGCGCTCGACCTGAGGGTCCCTGGTTCTATCTTCGGCTAGTACCAATGATGATTTTAGGTCATGGTGGTGCCTCCAGGAACTTTGTACCATTGGCTATGGTGGGATGAAAGAAGGGCACAATAAAAATTGTCCCATTAGTGGTTTATAAGATCTAAGAGATTTCACATCATCATTACAGGCACTTCAGAAAGACTTTCATTTAAAAAAAAAAAAATTTCTTCATTCACTTCTTAGCTTTACATAATTATTTTTTTAAAACTAATCCATGCTTTATATAAGGCTATTAATTAATTAAGCTACTATCTAGGCTTTGTAAGAACTAAACAAAAATGGGTAACTAGCTAGTCTACAGATGAACTTTGCATTTGGATCTGTTCAAACTTCAACTATCAATGAAAATAAACATGAAAAAAAACAACAACAACGGTTTACCTTAGCCCCCGGGTCCTGTATTTGACTACTTGACAGGAGTTAACTGTCATGAATCAATCTATATAAAAAATAGCGGTGTGGTTTCTGCGTTAAATCGAAAGTGGAGAATTAATACAACAGAACTCCAGTTCAAAATTCACAAAAGTAAACAATAGTAATACAAATTCTTAAAAAAACCGGATATGTCCGAAACCAAAAAATAGCCTAGCCTTCTGATCAAACCTAAGGGAATATAACTCTATGCAAATGTTTTGCAGGGTACAGAGAGTTTAATATGTTCTCTTCTCGAGTATCTGGGACGTGTGACGCTTGTTATTTCGCCATTACTTGTATCTATCTCATAGATGAAGTGTAAGCTTACTATGTCATGTTCCATTTAGCTGTGATATGTCACTACAATATATATATATATATATATATATATATATAGCTTGTATATTATCATCTTACGTTGAGTGTACAATCATTAATGTTTGATCTTATGCGTGTTTTTGAGCCATTCAAAACAATATCCGTACGCATTATTTAGGCTATGCTATAAATGACCTCATTATTAAAATATCTTCAAAACTTAAATCGGCTAGACATTAAAATAAAATTGTATTCCTTGTTGTGTTATATCAAGTTGTGTTATGCATCTACTCTGCTAGGAAAGCGTCATTTTACTCTCCACAGAATTATAATTTTTTGTTTTCATTTATAAGACACACTTATATTTAAAAAAAAAAATAAATAAGTAAGCATTTGTATCTGCAAAAAAAAAATCTGGCAACCAAAACAAAACAGAATGTAAACAAAGTCTGAAGTCTGTTGAGTTCAAGATGAAACATTTAGTAGCGTCCACTGAAGCAAAACGTTTACTATGATGAGAAAGAAAATGTAAACAAATGCCATATTCCAGAGCTTCTCAACCCTTTTTTTTTTGTGATTATACCCCAAAGAGTGCGAAAGTACGTCTACAGGTACCCCACACACGTAGGTTCGTGAAAAAATACTTATTTTCATAATGGAATGCGCTTAACACTAATGCTTGGTTATATGAATGCAGGCAACTCTATGAGTCGCTGAAAAATGCCCCCCCCCCGTGTGAATGACCACCGCCACTGACCCTCCCTTGTTTACAGTCTATGGCGTAAATGACTTTTGTGCTGCCCTGCGCGGGCTCTAAAAGTACCGCCCCGCTTTTTCGAAATCAGAATGCCTTAAAAGTCGAACGGTCAGGAAAACGAACAAAATATCTTTAATATACAAACTTGCTTTGAAACTCGAATGTTGTACTTTAAAAAAAATAAAGGTTTGAAATCCATTAGTAAACCAGATAAACCGCAAGCGACTCGATGTTATCATGTGTTGTTATGAGGCTGCGGGGTCAAACAGTAACACAAGTAATTTGAAATTGTGATTCTGCCTAGTACTACCTGCCCAACTCCAGTCTTTGTCATGGTGTGTTTATATCTTTTTACCTTTTTCTTAAAAATGTTACAATTTGGCGTCCACTTAATTTATTTCTACTCATACATGTGACCAATTATTGGACAGTTTTTTCGTGCCAGTTAAATGCTACGGTGGCTTAAAGTTCGACAGGGCAATTACCATGCCGAAGTTATCCTGTGAACTGAACTGTTGACAAAAATATGTGATTTGAGTACACTTGGACTTGAAGCTATAGCATAGAGCAGGCAGATTGGGATAATGCACATATGAAATAATGATTACTGATAGGGATACAGTATACAGATTCGGCTACATCATACATGTTGGGCTAAAGTATACAGGTCGGGCCAAAGCATACTTTTTAGCCCTGAATATATACATCAATATATTGCTTCAAATTTGAGCTACTGCTTGTAGACGTGGTTACATCATTTTGAGCTGTCTACAAATTACAGATTGGGCTACTGCTTGTAGATGTGGCTACTTCATTAAGTTATGCCTAAAAATTACAGATTGGGCTACATCTCAAAGTTTATAGATTGGGCCACAGCATATAGATCGAGCGACAACATACATCTCGGGATACAAAATAAAGATCATGCCTAAGCATGTCTTCAGGGCTATAATATATAAATCAAGTACAGCATGCATAAAGTTTGGATCATGCCAGATATCTCAAGCCACTCCTTATAGCCCGGGCCGCACACTCTAGTTTAGGCCACGCCAGGTGGCTTTTGCCACACCTTACATCTCGGGCCACACACTATAGTTTAGGCCAAGCAAGTTGATTCAAGCCACAACTTACAGCTCGAGCCACACACTATAGTTTAGGCCACACAAGGTGACACAAGCCATACATTATAGCTCGGGCCACACACTATAGTTTGGGCCACGCCAGGTGACTCAAGCCACAACTTACAGCTCGGGCCACGCACTATAGTTTGGGCCACGCCTTACAGCTTTGGCCATACAATATTGCTCGGGTCACACACTATTGTTTGGGCCTCACCACACAATTAGGTCAACATAATATCTATCTGGCTGAATATCAAAGCTCTACTGACTCACCCCATCAAGAGGTCAACATTTCATCCCTGAAATAACTATTTGCAACCATTGTGACCAAACATTCTAGCCTTTGAGCCTTCTTTAAATAAGCTTAATGCATTAAAATAAAAAGAAAAAAATTACTCTTAAATATTACAAACAAGTACAGAATATTTACTTACTAAAAATGTAACCGTATGTTCCCATTCAGATATACATACGTTTTAATTATGAGTTGATATTCATCAATTAATGTTAAGAAATATTTAGTCAAGGATATTGTATTTGTTCACGCTTTGAATCACAAACAAGTAAAACCAACTAGAAATGATAAACAAAACTACTCGTAAAAGAGAGACACACATTATAATATATATTATACATATATATATATATTTAACAAAGACATTGTAGTATATATATACCATTCATCGTTGTTAAATTGTAATAATAAAAATTGAACAATAATTGCAAAGTACAAAGGAAATGATCAGTTATAAGAGGAAAGAAAAAGTGCGATACTAAACGATATTTTCTGTATATCATTTACGCTAATTTTCAAAATGAGGCAACATTATTCTAGCTCATGTTCCAATAATGTATCGCTCAAGAGACATATGACTTGTTGTTTTGGTCCTTTTTTTTTGTCTAATTTTTAAATATTACCTTCCGTAAAAAAAAAAAAACAATCCTGTTGTATGGAACAAATCTGCCCTAGATAAGGACATAATATTTACTATAGTGGAACACATTGTAAACAGTAATGGCTGTCTAGAAATTAATTTTCACAACTGCTTATCAATATATTTTTATTGGTTAATAAATGTTTGAGTGTACTTTCGGTTGAATAAGGTTTGTATGTCATTTTTATAATCGAATACAAATCAAATAAACGATACAAAAAATACAAGTGGTATTATGAGATGCCCTGAGCATTGTAAGGCACGCCGAGAGGAGGGAGCAGGGGGTCAATACCAGGGGGCCCGCATCTGTAAGGGGGCCCGGTCGCCCCGACCATGTCAATTTTATACGACTTATTGTTTATTAAGGGGCCCTTCAATGATGTCCTGCCCTGGGGTCCGTGTTGGCTCTCGGCGCCACTGAGCATAGTCAATTCCTTTAAAGAACTTTTTTAAAAGCAGAATGATTCTATGTATCTATATGTATTAGTCGTATATTCTTCTAATTATATATGGTATCAAGAGCAGGTAACTGTTTTCTAAAAGTACTTTAGGACAAATGATTGACCCATACAGGGTTTAAATCTAAAAATAGCCTATTGTTTCCCCTTGACACAAATTGAAGATATATATCTTATCTTCACGCACCAAATAATAATTATTAGAACCAATAAATTTAATTTTTAAATATAAACTATTTAGCATAATTTAGCTTATAAATTTGAAGGTTAGGTTAGTGTCTGTCCTTAAACTAATTCTGAAATTTTTTTTTTTTTTCAGATTGTAAAAATCGCCTTTCATTCTTACTTTTTTAAAGGTAAATATTTTATATGCAATGCAATCCAATAAAAAAAAAAAAAATTTTTTGTTAAAATATTCAGTACATTTCTTAAAATTGAGTTTTAAATAGTGTTTTTATTTTTATTTTTTTAAATTGTATTTTTAATATTGCCATATATATATATAAATGCAGCTTTGGCTCCAAATTTTTTTTTTAATTGTTGTAATGTTCATATTTGGCTCTTTGGCTGATAAGTTTGCCGACCACTGATCTAAAACGTAGACATATTTAGTCCAATATTGTGTGTTCAACCAAGCTTTAAATTCTAATAAAAGACACGTTTAGTCCACATAGTGTATGTATTCATCCATTTGCTTTTAATTTTAGTAATGTTGATTTCGTTTGAATATTTCTATGATTCAGTTCTAATGCATTTTAGCACAATCTTTTTTAAAAAGATTTCCTTTTTTTTTTTAATACACGTTAGTAGTAAAGACAATTGTATTATATTTTTCTAGAGTCTGTTGCTTTAATTTAGCTAGTATCCTTAAGATTGAAAAAAAAAGTGTAAATATATTTGCGCATGTATGTATTGGTGCATTTGTTTAACACTCTAAGCTCCATCCACCCCCACCACCATTTTAACTAGAACTAAACGTATGTATCTTTTTAACTCTTAAAGATATTTGCTTATGAGCTCCAAATGATTTAACTTGTGAATTATCAAACATAATCTACATGCGTCGTATTCGAACTTTCTCTCTCAGCCATAACATGTCTAAATTTGAGTCACAAGATTTACAGACACAACGCGCTTACTTTGATGTTAGTTAAATTATAATATGTATATATATATATATACATACGCTTTGGGCTCTGCGTTAAATGGAAAGTCAAAAAATAACACAGAAGTATTTCAGTTTAAAATACAATCATGAACAAATCGGATCCAGCCTACCGATCAAGCCAAAAAGGATATAACTCTATGTAAAAGTTTTGCAGGGTTCAGCTAGTAATACATAAGAATTTTTTTTTCCGAGCTAATTTATATGCATACTTATTGTTCTTCAGTGATATTTATAGTTTGATAATATGCATTTTATTTTCTAAAAAGAAAAAAAATATAAATAACAGACATGTGGCAGCCAAGAGACACGGTGAATGAAAGTCTGACAGAACTAGCTGAGCTGTACCCAGACAAAGAGCTGTACGTATTTTATAACAAAGGAAAGCGCGACGCGTACACCTCTTCAACACTGCACACCCTGGCTGGACGTTTCGCCAACCGACTACGTCGTCATGGGTTTCAGCATCAAGACGTCATCGCCAACACGTTGCCCAACTCCCCAGAGCGTGTCGTCACAGACCTGGGTATTATGATGGCCGGATGTATTGCATATACCGCTGAGGTATTTCATAGAGATAACATAATGAAGACGTATAAGATAATGCATGGCTTCTCAAACTTATGTTAGTTATTCCGTTACCAACTAAAATACTTTTGTTCCTTTTTTCTCGACCCACAAGTTAAAAAAAAAAACATAATAATGATAATAAAAGAAAAATTGCTTAAAGGAATTGTATATATTCTCTTATTAGCGCTATACTTTTATGATTTTCTAATTACCTACTTTCAGTTAGTTCGCAAACCACTATTTAATTACAACTGATTTAATGCAACAACGAATTCAAGATTTCTTTTTTTTTTCTATTTAAGGTAAAAAAAATTTCAAACGCGTAAGGAATAAATTAAGCAACTTGCACTGCTTAGTTCTACAACCTGATAGAGTAATTATTATATGTGAGAGCTCGGGCTAATGAGAGGCCCACTAACAGAGAGGCCCACTAAATGAAAGGGCCACTAACAAAGAGACCCAATAACCAAGAGACCCAATAACCAAGAGACCCACTAACAAAGAGACCTACTAACAAAGATGCCCACTTGACAGAGAGACTTACTAACAAAGAGACTCATTTTACAAAGAGGATAGAGAATATGCTAATTATACATTGCTATATATATAATTATATATATATAAGTTCCCTGTGCCATCGGGGCAGATGAAGTGTAGAATTCATCTGTTTCTATAACCTCGGCATATGAAGGGATTGTGTGGTTAGCACATCGCCCAGCCGCTTTTACTCCCCTAAAACATAGATATCATAACCATAATTATAAATGCCATATAGTTTCTTCTTTAAATAGAAATTAAGTATAAGATTTTTTTTTTAATTTCATCTAACTAACTACAGTAACATTTTTTTGTTTAGATGCAATTAAACGATGGCTCAGATTTCTACAACGCAGCCTTCAGATGCAAATGTAAATGTATCATATTGGTCAACAATGATCAAAGCCCAATATGGAACCTATTACAATCCCACATCACCGGGAACAGTTCAGAGTTTATCACAGATCTGACCATTGGCAAGTTGCCACAACTGACATCCTCGATAGTTGTGTCACGTGACCGCATAGGGTACATCATGCTCATACAGACACTTTGGGTTAAAGGCTTTAAAATAATAATCTCAAATTTTGTGTTTACACTTTGCCTGCTTTAAATAACGATTCACTCTATAAAAAAAAAACGGGGCTGAGTTGTGTAGATAGATGATCGACTGTCGATTTGATAGTCCCGCGTTCAATCCTCGGTGAAAGGATATGTTTTTGTTTTTTTTTTCCCAGGTTTTAGTGAAAGTTGTTTAAATGGGGTACCTCACTTAAGTTGGGGAAGTAAAGGTGGCTGGGCGTTGTGCTAACAACATAATCTCTTTATACGTTGAGATTAGAGAAATAGATCCAGAGGCGTAGTGAGAGGTGGGCAAGGGGGGAGCATCACGCCCCGGGCGCTACTCACAAAAAGCCGCCAAATGGTATATTTTACATATGGTTTTCGAATTGGGGGCAGGGGGGGGGCTAAAAAGGTATTAAAAAGGTATTGTGCCCCGGCTGTGAGTTAAGCTAGCTACGGCACTGAATAGATCAATTCTACACTTCATCTGTCCAGATGGCCCTTTCCTGCTAAAGGAATTATTTTTTGTTTTCATCATTATTAAAAACAGATCAAAAAAACCTTTTCTGGAGGATTTGTTGACGAGTGAAGAGGACGTGTTTGTTAGTTCCGTCAGCCCTAATGATGTAGCGGTTGTGTTCTGCACCTCTGGAACTACTGGCTATTCTAAACTAGTTGACAAAACTCACGCTGAAGTTGTCCATATTGTGAGAAACAATGAAATTATTATTTTCAGAGACCAGGAAAGTCCAGATAAACGTTTTGTGCAGTACAGCGACAGGCTGCTTGGTAAAAGAATTTTTTTATTTTTATTTTCTAACCATAAATATTGACCCGGTAGTGGCTAAAACTGGGGAGGGGAAGAAAGTTACCTTAAAACTCCATACATAGGTCACTCCCTTTTACTTTGTAGTAAACAAAACTAATCCAACAATAACCATTTATAGTAAATTTCCACTTATCAAAGACAAATTATATAGGTGTAGGCCAGGAGTCGGCAACCTTTTGAGACAGAAGTACCAAAATTTATAATTTACAATTTTCTTAATTTTTAAAGAGCCATGCAAATTGTTGTTCGAATATTGTGATATTTGATTAGGCCGCAATTTGACATCGCAGTAGCCACAACTTGACATCGAAAGAGCCGCATGCGACTCGCGAGCCGTATGTTGCCGACCCCTGCTGTAAGCATTAATTTCTACATTCTATGATGCGTTTTAGTAAACTTATTTTACTAGAGGTATCTTAGATATTAATCTTGTAACAATTTAATTAAGCTGTCAATATAAATTCGTACATTTTTTGTTTAAGATTCAAACTGTGTTATATCACTAATATCATAATTGTATTACGCATGCTTATGTTAACTAAATAATTTTTAAGAAAAAAATATAAAAATTAAATTGTTGATATTTATACACGTTACACGTTAATATTATGTTAAAGATACTATTTTTTATGTTCTCCGTGTGAATTTATCCAATAATTGAAACGGACTATAAGCTTCTTTTCAATTGTCTGCTACACAATGATCAACTGCCATGCATAGGTAGATTCAACAATCTGTCAATTATCGAAAAAGAGAGATAAGGAAAGAGAGAGAGAGAGAAAGAGAGAGAGAGAGAGAAAGAGAATGGGAATATATGGGAACTTAAGGCAATATGCGAGAGCTTATGGGAATATGCGGGAGCTTATAGGAATATGTAAGAGATTATGTGAATATTAGGGAGCTTATGGGAATATGTAGTAGCTTATGGGAATATTTGGGAGCTTATGGGAATTTTTGGGAGCTTATGGGAATATGTAGGAGCTTATGGGAATATGTGGGAGCTTATGGGAATATATGGGAGCTTATGGGAATATGTTGGAGCTTATGGGAATATATGGGAGCTCATGGGAATTTTTGGGAGCTTATAGGAATATGTAGGAGCCTATGGGAATAAATGGGAGCTAATGGGAATTTTAGGGAACTTATGGGAATATGTTGGAGCTTATGGGAATATATGGGAGCTTATGTGAATATTTGGGAGATTATGGGAATATGTAGATTCTTATTGGAATATGTAGGAGCTTATGGGAATATTTGGGAGCTTATGGGAATTTTTTGTAGCTTATGAAGGAGGTTATGGAAATATGTGGGAGCTTATGAGAATATTAGGAGCTTAATAGAATATTAATAGCTTATAGTAATATGTAGGAGCTTATGGGAATATGTGGGAGCTTATGGTAATATGTAGGAGTCTATGTGAATAGGTGGGAGCTTATGGGAATATGTGCCAATTGATTAAACTCCTGTTTAGAATTTTGCGAATGGGAATATAGGCTTTGTGTTTATTTTCAACCACGTAAGGTCAAAATGTTACGCATCAGTAAATTCTACTCCTATTTTGTAATTATTGAAACGGACTATAAGCTTCGTTTCAATTTTCTGATATACAATGATCAACTGCCATGCATAAGTAGATTCAAGTCTATGTCAATTATCGAAAAAGTGTGATAAGGAAAGAGATAGAGAGAGAGAGAGAGAGAGAGCGAGGGAGAATGGGAATATATCGAAACTTATGGGAATATGCGGGAGCTTACGGGAATATGCGGGAGCTTATGGGAATATTTGGGAGCTTATGGGATTATGTAAAAGCTTATGGGAATATGTATGAGCTTATGGGAACACGTGGGAGCTTATGGGAATATGTAGGAGCTTATGGGAATAAGTGGGAGCTTATGGGAATATGTGTCCAATTGATTCTACTCCTGTTTAGTATTCTGCGAAAGGTACTATAGGCTTTGTGTTTATATTTAACCACGTAAGGTCAAAATTTTACGTTTCAGTAAATTCTACTCCTATTTTTCAATGATTGAAATGGACTATAAGCTCCGTTTAAATTTTCTGCTATACAATGATCAACTGCTATGCATAAGTAGATTCAACTCTATGTCAATTATCGAAAAAGAGAGATAAGGAAAGAGAGAGAGAGAAAGAGAGAGAGACAGAGAAAGAGAGAATGGGAATATATGGGAACTTATGGGAATATATGAGATATAAAATAATATGTATATATATATATATAAAGTGGGGCTGTCATAAGTATTTCATTTTTGACTCCATTCTTATTAGTTTTCAAGGCACCCAAATGATCATTAATCATTTCAGGATGGGGAGGTGGTTTTGCCCCATTTTCTGTCCTGGCATTCCTGACTAGAGTTATCAGAGACAACTTTCTCCTCGATACGACATCTGCAGAATCAGATTTCTGGGAGGCCGTCAACAAAGAAATCTGCACGTTTGCAATCATGATGCCTATAGAAGTATACAAGCTATTAGAGTACGCTGAGAAGACTAAAGTATGCCGAGTGCATCGATTCCAGTATGTTATGTTGACAGGACAACCGATAAGCAAGGTAATGATGATAATACTTTTTTGTGTAAGTATTTTTACGAAAAATTTCACTTTAAACTTATCGGCTCTCACTTACTAGGCATCAACATTTTCAGCGTATTAAAAATATTTATTCATAATAAAATTATGTTTTGTTTTTTTTTTGCTTTTTTTTTTTTTTTTTTTTACAAAAAACGTCATAACTTATTTACAGGGCCGAATTTACAATTTTAGAGGCCTTAGGCCAACAAAAATTTCAGGCCCCATTTTGAAAAATGAAAATATTGCTAAATTGGTTTTTTTTTTACTTTGTTTACACTGTTCAACATTTTGGCCCCCTTTATTTCGCGGGGGCCCTATGCCACGGCCTAGTAGGCCTATCTGTTTATCCGGCCCTGCTTATGTATATATATATCTAACGACTAAAATGACTTCTGTTCGAGTGACAGTATTACTCTGTACTCGCATGAGTGTGTGTTTTGATATATCTACGACTATCGAAGATAGAAGATAATAACTCAAAAACACCATATGATTCTTCAAGGAAAAATTTGTCAAAATGTTCTTCATTATTTTCAATGTTGATGTTTTTTTATTGTCGCAGGCTCATGTGAAGAAAACTTATAAAATTGCTGAAAAAGTTTTTGTAGGATACGGATCTACGGAGTGCTTCGACGTCTCTCAGGCTTTTGCAGATGGTAGGCTAAATATTTTGTTTAATATTTGATATTCTAGCTGTACCCTGCCAAATTTTTGCATTGTGTTATATTCCCTTAGGCTATTTTTGGTTTCGGGCAGATCCGATTTTTTTCATGTTTGTATTTTAACTGGAATACTTATTTTTAATTCTTTACCATTATATCCAAAAAGTTAAATCAGTATACAAAAGTCATTTTTTTTTAAATTTTACTTTATAAATCAACAGAAGAAACGTATGAGTCGTACAACTGTGGGAAAACCTATGACGGAGTTATGGCCCGTGTTGTCAATGACAACAATGAATTATGTCTACCGATGGAAAAAGGAACCATCCAAGTCAAAGGTTACTTATTTTCTTGTTTTGATTTGTGACGTGAGTCAATATCTTATAAACGGTCAACATTCCAGTTTCTAATACAGGAGTTAATATGTCTATATTCTTTTTTTTTTCTGTTAATGTTCTTCAATATGCAATGATTGTCAAATAGTAATATAAGGAGCTATATAACAGTGTACAAAAAAAAAACTGTATGTAAAGGGAAGGTCATGGATCAGATCGTTGTCAGCAGTAAATGCATAACTAGTAAATGAGTATCATGGGACAGTTTGTGGCACTTGTCAGATTAGTCTCTTCTAAACGCTAGGTACACAATAATAGGGGAGCAGTGCCGTATCGAGCTTAACTCACGCCCGGGGCACAATACCTTTTTAATACCTTTTTGGAGCCCCCCCCTACCTACAATTCAAAAACCATATAATATTATATGTAAAATATACCATTCGGCGCCTCTTTGTGAGTAGAGCCCGGGGCATGATGCCCACCCCTCGCTACGCCTCTGTAGGGGAGTACTTACTAATTTAACCATGCCAATGATCAGGAAGCCAAGAAATAAGAACACATACTTCGACATTCGAACATTAAGTCTACTTAACACATCTAGTGTTAATAGGTATTTAATTAAACCTGCAGATATTTTTTTTTCTAATTCGAATTGCCTCTTAATCCAATGAGCCCTTAATTAATCAAATTATTCCCTATGAATCAAATTAGCGTCTCTTAATGAATCCGATTATTTTCACTGTAAGAATGATATCATTATCTCGTATACTCTATAATTATCCACTATTGGTAAGGATTTTTACGGCATCCTTTTTTTATTCCTTATCCGTAAAGTAAAACTTCAATGTAGCCAACACGGGAGACATAAGAAGGTGACTTGGGAAATACGTACAATTCGAAAACCAATATTTTAAGCTGGTGGATGGAATTTGGAAACTATCATCAGAACCTGTGCAAAAAAAATAATTCTAAAAGCATTTCAGAGAGGATGGAGCCCTGGACGATCAGGTCCAATGTCAAGTGCCGTTACTGTGCGATCATTAGGCTTTCCCCTTGCTTCCCCCTTCCATCAAGATTGAGCAAATTTTATAGAAATCAAGACATAATGAGTAATCTTTTTTTTTTTAAATCTTCCTTTTGCAGGGAAATTTCGGGCTTACTTTAACCTTACAGAGAAAACTGACCCGGCAACGCTGAGGGCGATAACTCCTGACGGCTGGTTCAATATGGAGGACTACGGCTGCATGGACGTCGAAGGGAACCTGTTCGTGTACGGGAGGAACAAGGACGTCATCACCACCGGAGACGCGATGATCTATCCAGGCTGGGTGGAAGACGATCTCACCGAACACCCGGATGTGGTACAAGCCTGTCTGGTGCCCGTATGTTTTGTTTTAAACTGAGAAGTGATACGAATACATCCATTTAAGATAATGTTTTCCATTTTGTGTACTCACACACACACACATACACACACACACACACACATACACACACACACACACACACACGTTGAATGTAAAGTTGAAGCTAACAATTGTGCCAATTTGAAAATATTTTTTTTTAATGTTTTATATAGGTTTCCGATCCAATTATTCATCAGAAAATCTGCGCATGTCTGAAAATGACATCAGCAAGCAAAGTCAGTGTTGATGAAATGCGAAGTCTATATGAAAATTTGTATCTACACAACGCATGTTTTGTGATATCTTTCTTCCTGGTATGTACATTTGTTTTTTAAGTCGTGTCTGTGTTAATCCAAACAAGTTAATTATATTTATTTTTTCAAGTTAATATTTTATTTTTAAATTAGTTAATCAAGGGTCACATTTTTTTTTCTTCTTAAATCTCCAAATGAAATAATTGGTTTATTTCTGTTTAGAAATTAATAAAAGTGTGTTCAATATAATTGTAACGTTGATTTGATTGTTAATGAAATCAAATCAACCATTTACATTCTTCATCTCTTTTGATCTAGTTCGTTACAGTGGGTTTTTTTTTTTTTGCGTAGGCTGTTAGGTGTGTATTTTTAGGGACCGGGGGTGGGGGGGGGAGTAGATTGTGTTAGGTTAAAGGGTCCTGGCTATTGACGGGGGGGGAGGGGCTTGGGGGCTGGTATGACTATGTTGTGGTGGGACGAAAAAGGGGCGTTGTATAACGTAACAATGGTGTAGCGCCGTAGCGAGCTTAACTCGCGCCCGGGGTAAAATACCTTTTTAATGCCCCCGCCATTCAAAAATCATATAACATTATATGTAAAATATACCATTTGGTGCCCCTTTGTGAGTAGCGCCCGGGGGCATGATGACCCACCCCACCCCCCCCCTTCACTACGCAACTGTAATGTAACTGTAACTTTGTTGCTAACATTAATTCTAAAAGTATTGTGGGTGTGAACGTTAAATGAGACACAGTCGGATATTTACTAACCATTAAAGTTAAACATGGTAGTGTATGTTTTCAATCACTTTCTTCTGCCAAGCACGCTTCATAAGTATATTTACAAAAAAAGTTAGAACATATAATTTTGATGAAAAGATAATTTTATTTTTATCTCAATAATGCTGTCCACTTTGACCTTCGCCTATAATCAAAACAAAAGTGTAATATTATTGTTTTTACTAATCTATTTTAAAGCTATTCAAAGAAGATTTCCCAGAACTAAACACCGGCAAGCCGGATAAACTAAAACTTAGAAAGATGGCTGAGGAGAGATTTGGATACAAGGGAGACAACATGGTTTCACAAAGTTAACTCAAGCTGATGTCCCCTTGCTGAAAAAAAATGCGACATTCTTTTCTGAGATTTGATTTCAAGGATGAGGAAAATAATTTACCGAAATAGAATAAACAAATCTTTCTATATCTTCTTTTCTGTTTTTTTTTCTTACACAATAGGTACAATATACATTACACCAGTAGTTTTTTTTTTTTAATAAACCAAAACGTGTTCTATACATCAAAAGAAAAGACTTTAATCATAGCTTTATAAACGCGTATTCCTTTAATTTAAGAACGATGTGTCACCAACAACTATAATAAAATGCATAAATGAGAGTTTTAATGGTTAAAAACTAACTGATTAAACTATTTTTTTTTAAATATTTAACTTAGTTCCATTCCGGAAATCTTTATAATTGAAATGCACAGAAGACAGCTACTTGTTGGTCTACGAGCAGTGTATCTCTATATTTGGACAAATCAGTTTTTGAATGTGACAGAGCGGAATGAGCTGTCCAAAGGATTTCTTAAGGTTACAGGCAAATCTACATTAGGGGACCCAAAGAAACTCTACAATTATTGGAGGGAAAGCTAAATTTGGTGGCATTTTGCAACGCTACATTTTTGGGCCAAAGTTACTAAAGGGGGGTCTTAAACGACTTTTCGGGGCGCTAGTCAAAGCCCCTTTTTGGGGGATTAGTTAGATATATATATGGGGCCCCGAGACAAAAATACTTTTGGGAAAGCCTAGGTAGCGTTGCATTTGGAGACCCCAGGTAGCGCTACATTTGGAACACTATGTAGAGCTCTATTTGGGGGCCTTAGGTAGAGCTACATTTGTGGCCCTAAGTAGAACTACATTTGGAACCAGAGGTAGAGCTTCATTTGGAGGCCCTAAGTAGAGCTCTATTTGTGGGCCCTAGGTAGAGCTTCATTTGGGGGCCCTAGTTAGAGCTCTATTGTGGGCCCTAGGTAGAGCTACATTTGGGAACCCAAGGTAGAGCTACATTTTCGGGCCCTAGGTAGAGCTACAATTGGGGGCCCTAGGTAGAGCTACATTTGCGGGCCCTAGGTAGAGCTACATTTGGGAACCCAAGGTAGAGCTACATTTACGGGCACTAGGTAGAGCTACATTTCGGAACCCAAGGTAGAGCAACATTTGCGGGCCCTAGGTAGAGCTACATTTGCGGGCCCTAGGTAGAGCTACATTTGGGGGCCCTAGGTAGAGCTACATTTACGGGCTCTAGGTAGAGCAACATTTGCGGGCCCTAGGTAGAGCTACATTTACAGGCTCTAGGTAGAGCAACATTTGCGGGCCCTAGGTAGAGCTACATTTGGGGGCCCTAGGTAGAGCTACATTTACGGGCCCTAGGTAGAGCAACATTTGCGGGCCCTAGGTAGAGCTACATTTACGGGTCATAAGTAGAGCTACATTTGGGGGCCCTAGGTAGAGCTACATTTGCGGGCCCTAGGTAGAGCTATATTTGGGAACCCAAGGTAGAGCAACATTTGCGGGCACTAGGTAGAGCTACAGTTGGGGGGGTCCAACCACTCCAAGGTAGAGCTACATTTGGGGGCCCTAGGTAGAGCCACTTTTGGGGCTCTAGGCAAATGCAAATGTGATAGCTTTTTAGGCTAACGCTTATTTCGGGGCGCTGGACAAACAAGCTATTAAGCGTGCCACTTTCGTAACATGAACCCAAAGATATCTGCAAAAAAAATTGGGCAACTTTTTAACTACTCCAATTGTTAACTATTATCCGTCACAGCGAAATAGGTGTTCAAACATCATGGGGAAAGCGGACGTCCCGAGGCAGCCGCCTTGCTTGTCTGTCTATACGAGTAGCTGTGAGCGTTCTTATAAGACTTGTATCGTCTGACAGCTCAAAGAGACAGCCTACGATATAAACAAAGTCCAAGTCAGTGTTATTGGTGAAACTAACGAAACAAACTTTCAAAAAAAAAAAAACGTGTATTTTGTTCTACTGGTTATAATCACGGCCCGTCTTTAAAACTTTGTATATGTTTGGTCCTCTAAGCCAGGGGTCGGCAACCTACGGCTCTCGAGCCGCATGCGGCTCTTTCGATGTCAAGTTGCGGCTCTTTGAGATGTCATATTATGGCCTTCCAGTTTCATGCGCAAATAATAATAATTATATTATTGTATAAACCTAATCCTAATCAAATACCATAATACTGAAACAACCATTCTAGTGGCTCTTTAAAAACCAAGAAAATTATAAATTATAACTTTTGGCTCTTCCGTTTCCAAAGGATGCCGAACCCTGCTCTAAGCCATTGATTAGTCGGTTGTATGATTCTCGTATTTCATCATCACCATAGAATGATGGCCGTTGAGTAGGGGTGGTGCCGGATCCGTTTTTTTCCAACCGGATCCGGATTATTATTCCGGATTTTGGTACTTTGCAGATACCGTTAAATCTGATGGGTTGGATGCCTTCTGAACAGAAATGGCAAAATGACATTGGCTGATTGGAAGTTGGAAGTGAAGAACTTTGACATAAATTAGAAAATATAAATTATTTAGAAATCACCGAAATCAGAATATAACGCAGATTAGTAATAAGTTATTATCTATAGTAACTAAACTCGCTGTTAAGTTCTAACTCGCTGCAAGGTCAAAGGAAAACAACTTTACTATTAGTCTATTACTTTCATTACTTTGACACTTGCCACTTGGCAGTGTAATTTTTAACTATTGTAGTGCACTAATTGTTTTAAATCTGAGGAGAAGGTCAGACTCATCATCTGAGTTCATCTCGTCTTGTCATTGGCTCATTGGATGATGGATGCTTATTGCTTATTGTTATTGTTCAAATGTTCATAGTTTATGATGTGTATTGAAATGGATCATTAATTGGAAAAAAACAAATAACAAGATTGAATTGAATTGAAATTTGAGAACAATAATTCTGTATTTCTGTACTTTACAAGTTTGAAAATTGAAGTACAAATTTTAATGAATTCAATTGGCATTTGACAAAGCCATTATTCAAGCCTAAAGAAGTAAGAATAAGATGTTGATAACTAACTAATGACTATTAGTTTGTTAACAGTGTTAATTTACTCCAAGTCCACAGCCAAATAATGTACACATTCCAGTGATGCCACACAATCACAGCTGAGCGCAAGGCTTGCGAAACCGCCATATTTTTTCGGCTCCGGCTCCCACAAATTTGACGGCTCCGGCTCCCTATTAAGATAGTATCACACGAGACAAAAATTGTTGTAATTGCTCAACGCTAACATGCCGCTGATAAAAAGTTATGCAAACTTGAAAAAATATACGCATTGTCGGTTTTACTAAAAACAAACCATTTCAGTGCATACGGAAACATATTATTTTTTATCGAGGTTTCACTAGTCGCCATTTTCATAAGTACTAAAAAGTTATTTCAATGATCAAATTAGCCAAAAGTAAATTGATACATTATTTAAAATATTTTAAAGACTTCAGTATTTATATTTATTATTTATAAATTTGAAGCGACTATTCGGACCCCGGCAGGCCCGTAGCCAGGAATATTGCATTGGGAGGGGCGAAGAAATTTTCGGGGGGGGCGAAGAAATTTTTTTCGGCCGGGGGGGGGGGCGAAGAACTGATCCTGGGATACAGGGGCGGATCTAGACAAATTTGACCGGGGGGGGGTGAAACTGTTTACATTGCTGCAAATTGGTCTTTGAACTAAAAATAGTTCGGGGGAAGGGGTGGGAGAGGTAAATGCCACCCCGGCCCCTTCCCCTAATTCCGCTCCTGGTGGGGTAGAAGAAATGTTCGGGGGGGGGGGGCGAAGATGGAGGCGCGTAGCGCCGAAAGCTTGCGAACGGAGAGGAGGGGTTTGGGGAGGGGGCTCAGTGAGTCCCCACCCCAAGAAATTTTTTGCATTTCCATATCATGAATGGTGAATTTTAGTACCGATTGTTTAGCTATTAATTAGAAATATATAATTTTAACTACGTTTCAATAATGCATGGCATGTTGCAGTTTTGTTAAAAATAATTTAAATAGTAAAGAGTTTTAATGATAAAAATTTATTAAGGCTGAGCAATTTCTGATTCCTGTTATAAACATATTGACCATTTTTTTTGCTACACAATTGTTACATAATAGATACCTGATTTATATTATTATACTGTTGGTTTAACGTACAACACGGGAAGAACGACAAAGATGCACGATTATAGCTTAGCTATTTGTGTGATATTTCTTATAAAATATTGAAAACAAAGAACAGTTCTATCAACAACAAATTGACCAGTCGCAATTATTCACTTTAAAATAAAATTAATTCAACTAAAAAGTAAATTTGCAAATTAAATAACATCACTCAGAAATCACGGAGTTTGTACTTTATTATTTTATTATACATATGTATAAAAGTGAAGTCAGAAGTCAATATCATTGTATTAACTTATTTAAGTTGCTAGTTGTCCTCAGAAGATATCAACATATAAAACTATTACAAGGTTGCGAACAGGCTCACCGACAAAAATTTCGGGTTCCTGGGCTGGGGTGACACGGGCCCCCGTGCTGATATTAATATTTTAAAAACTTGATTGGCCAGCTCAGTCCAGGCCCCTAAAACTAAATTGAACAAAATGATTGATGTTTTACAGCCGTTGTTATTAAAATTTTGTCAAAAAGCTCAAATCATGCACGGGGAGGGGGGGGGCTCAGGTCATGAACGGAGAGGCTCAGCGCCCCTAGCCCTCCTCTGGCTACGGGCCTGGACCCGGGTACCAATAGACTCCTATTTTTATTCGGACCCCGTCCTAATAAAGTCTGATTGTTATTAGGACCCGTGGTAAATATGCACTTAGCTTAGCTATACATAAACTTTATTATTGTTTTTTGTTTATTTTTTTATAATTGTTTGAATCGTATGATTTAATCGTTACTCAGTGTCTAGGGTTCCACTAAGCGGACTCTATATTATTATTTTTCGGGTTCCGTCTAATAAAGTTTAAATATAGCTAAGCTTAGTGCATATTTGCCACGGGTCCGAATAACAATCGGATTTTATTGGGACCCGGGTCCGAATAGCACAGCCTTATAAATTTATCTACTCTATTTCAGATATTCTGTTTATAATAAAATTGTTACATACAGAAAGCGACCATTTTGTTTTTAGTCTATTATACATTTGCGGTCAAATAATACACGAAATTACGCGTTCTATTTGTCGTCGTAGTAAAAAGTTATTTTTAAATGAATGATACAATTATTCTATGAAATAAAACTGTTTTAACTTTATATATAACAAAACACACTGGCTCCGGTTCCGTCATATGACGGGGCCGGTATCTTTTTTTTACCGCTTCCGTCAACAGAATGAACTCTTATGATGTAAAGTTATAAATGCAGTTTATATTATGATATTATTACTTACACAATGATGGTGCTCAAAATCGGCGATCGTTTTAACACATTTAAAGAGTAAACAGAATGAATGAGAACTCTTATTTACTGCAGACGTTGATGACGTTATTTACTGTTAAAAATCGGAGATATTTTTTTTTCGGGGACCATAAATAGATATTGCTCCACACCCTAACCCTATCCCTAACCCTATCCCTAATCCTATCCCTAACCCTATCCCTAATCCTAACCATATCCCTAATCCTAACCCTAATCCTATCCCTAATCCTATCCCTAATCCTATCCCTAATCCTATCCCTAACCCTATCCCTATCACTAATCCTAACCCTAATCCTAATCCTATCCCTAACCCTATCCCTAATCCTATCCCTAACCCTAATCCTAACCCTAATCCTAACCCTAATCCTAACCCTAATCCTAACCCTAATCCTAACCCTAATCCTATCCCTAATCCTATCCCTAACCCTAACCCTAATCCTATCCCTAACCCTAATCCTGAAAAAAAATCTGGAAAAAAAAAATGTATGATTTATTAAAAAATGACCATCAATAGATATTGCTCCACACCCTAACCCTGTCCCTAACCCCCTATCCCTAACCCTGATCCTGAAAAATAAAATTTGAAAAAAAAAATTTATGTCACGAGTAGGAATCGAACCCGCACATAGCTAGCCTAACTGGGTATCAGCCAAGCGAATAACCTACATCACTAGCGCGCCACACAAACTGTCCTCTCATTTTAATGTTTAATTAGAAAAAAATGCGAAAAGAAAATAACTTCAAATCATAAGAGTTCATTCTGTTGACGGAAGCGGTAAAAAAAAGATACCGGCCCCGTCAAATGACGGAACCGGAGCCAGTGCGATAACGAAAAAAAAAAACATGCCATTAAAAAAATTTCGGAGGGTAAACAAGATTTAAAACGAACACAAAACGATTCCCCATTAAAGATTTCTTGTGGTGATGTGCGTGTTACTGTTGTGGCGTTCGTAAAACATGACAACATATCAAATTGTAGGAGGCAAACAATCAAACAAATTTGCAATTATAAAGCTAAAAAAAAATGCTGCTGTAATAAAAAAAAACCTTTGGGAGCCGTGGAGCCGCCAGATTTTTTCGGCTCCGGCTCCAGTAAAAAGTTGCGGCTTCCGGCTCCTCGAATCCGGCTCCGGCTCCGCAAGCCTGCTGAGCGCCGCGGGCCGCGGCTACGTCATACCGTCGTTTAAACCAAAGAACACAGATCATAGCGCAAGCGAGAATCGCCGAAGATGGCTTGGTGACATAGAGATCACCAAAGACCATTAAATTTATACTAGATAGCTAACGTAATGTTAATTTTTACTCAAAAATGATTCGCATTTTTAACAATTGAGTGAACGATAATATAAATCCATTTTTTTAAAAAGCATATTTGACTTTTCATTCCTTTTTTAAATAGAATTATAATAACCTTTATTATAAAATAGATTTAAAAAATAAAAAAAATTGGGAAGGAATTGCTTTTAATGGAAGACGTTACGTTAGGGTTAGGGTTAGATTACCAACTCAGTGACTTGTTATATTAATTAGTGTTAGAGAGTTAGTGTTTCTTCACGGAAATTTCAGAATGGAAAAATATTCTATTTTTTCATTTTACAATATTTAATATTCATATTTGAACTATTTTTTCAACAGGAAATCTCGTGGGTGATGCATTTTAAATTAATAACAAAGAAGACATCTTTTCCATCTCTCAGAGAAATCGAAATAACTTAAATGTTGAATTTATCAAAAACCATTAATTTCTGTTATTTATTTTGTTATGAAGGTGGCGCTTGGGCAGTATAGTTGCTTATTATTTCTGTTACAACGTCATTGGTGATTGCGGTTAAGATGACGTCACGAATAATAATTACTCATCCCCACACTATCATGTATGGGATTGGGCCGATTGGCCACTATTAGCGGTGCTGACTCTAGCCTCTGGTATGTTCAAACATTAAACAAGCTCAACGCTCGAAACAATCGTTTAATGTATCGTGATCGCGTGGAATTCGGGAAAGAGAATTACTTTTATTTTATCCGGTGAGTCACAAAATCTGGCAAATTCCAAAACCGGTATATTCCGGAATCCGGTTATTCCGGAAACATGTAAATCCGGCAGAACCAGATTTCACCGGATGGTGCAAAATCCGGAGGAACCGGATTCCGGACCGCATTCCGGCACACCCCTACCGTTGAGGCACCACGGGAGGGACTTTAACCTTGATCTGAAACATCTGCTGGTCAACTCCGGCGATGTAACCCTCAGATGGACAGTCTAGCGTTTTACCGCACGACCATCCATCATCTGCACACTAAATTAACGCCTGTCATTCATAACTTGCTGTTTAATTTAAAGTATATTTAATTTCAAACAACCTTTCACGAAATATAGAATCAAAATATAAAAAAAATTATATTTTGTGCATTTTATAAAACTAAGTTTGAGATCCATCGAATGCATTTTAAACTATTGCGCATGACATGACATTGTCTTCTAGTTACATATGGACTACAATGCAGCACACGCTAAAGAATATTACACTGCCGCAGTGGCGTTGCGAGGGGTGGGCAGGCGTTAGGCATCATGCCCCGGGCGCTACTCACAAAGGGGGCGCCAAATGGTATATTTTACATATAATATTATATGTTTTACGAACGGTGGAGGGTGGTGGGCTAAAAAGTTATTGTGTCCGGGCGCGAGTTAATCTCGCTACGCCACTGCACTGCAATAATAAAACTTTATTTACCTTGTCAAAAAAATATGTCTATTCTTATTATTTATTTTTTAAAATGATATTAATTATTCGATAAACAACAACAGATTTATTTTGATCGTATAATTAATCTTATCTTCCAGTGTCTTTAAAGGAGATTAAAAAGAAAGAAAAGAAGACCGAGTAACAGACATGTGGCAGCCAAGAGACTCGGTGAATGAAAGTCTGTCAGAACTTGCTGAGCTGTACCCAAAGAACTGTATGTATTTTATAACAAGGGGAAGCGCGACGCGTACACCGCTTCGACACTGTACACCCTGGCTGGACGTTTCGCCAACCGACTACGTCGTCAAGGGTTTCAGCATCAAGACGTCATCGCCAACACGTTGCCCAACTCCACAGAGCTTGTCGTCACAGACCTGGGTATTATGATGGCCGGATGTATTGCATATACGGCTGAGGTATTAGATAGCCTAAATCTAGTAGACATATTTTGAAGTTAACTTAAACTATTCAGTTTAGTAAATTTTGTTAATAAGTAGATAAAATTAATGTACAGAAGGAGCAGAGAATTGATCTGTTTCTGTAACCTCAGCTTATAAAGATGATTGTATGGTTAGCGCAACACCTAGTTAGCTTTACTTTCATAAATCAACTCAGGTACCAATTTAAATCTGGGTGGACTTGTGGCACTTAAAAACAACTTTGACTCGGACCTGAAAAATGTCCTATCTCACCTAGGATCGAACCCAAGACACTCATGTCAACAATTATAAGCCGCTTGTTATGGGGCAGGCTGGTAGTGCGGTAAAGCGCTTGACAGTCGACCTGGGTGTACCTGGTTCGATCTCCACTGAGGCCCAAGTATATTTTTTCAGGCCTTGGATCAAGTGAACTAGTCTTTTGAAAGTCCCCAAGCCTAACCTGGATGGCTGACTTTAATTAGGGAAGTAAAGGCTGCTGAGCGTTGTGTTAGCCGAATTTGAGTCAAGTCTGACATAGCGGTTGTGTTCTGCACCTCTGGAACTTCTGGATTCTAAAATGTGATGTTTAAAAAAAAAATAAAGCTTGGTATATATAAATATAAATTGTTGACATTTAAAACTTCATAATTTAAAGTCAAAATATCAGCCCATTAAGCGGACCTTTTTATGCTCTATATTATTGAGCTTTTGTCAAACACGGTAAATCTAAAAACACTGGTACTGTTATTGATGCATTTTGTAACAGTTTTTCAAACCTTCCCTGGGCTTAACCAACGGCAAGTCTGATAAAGTGAAACTGAAGCAGATGGCAGAGGAAAAGATTCGGATCCAAGGGAGACAACTAGACATTTAGCTAAGTTAAAGTATTGCTCGTGTCCCTTTGATAAAGAAATACTTTAATGTTATGAAAAAACGATTTCATTTGGTGTAAAAAAAAAAAGGATTTCCCAGTTAGAATAATCACTTATGATTTAATGTCTTACGTATTAAAGAAATATTTAACGAAAATTATTCAATTTCTTTTCTCCCCTCGTTGTTTTTCTAACAATACATTTAATGCTATTTAAATCATTTCGTAAGTTTAATAATGCCTAGTAAAAAATTTGTTGCATTTAATTCATACTTTCAGTGAATTTCGTTAGTGATAATAAAAGCAACGATACATTAGATATACAAGCATGATATAGTCTAATTATAAAGTGCAAAAAATAGAATATTATTGAAATAGATACATAATATTGTAGTCCAACAAAAGGTGCACGTACAAGACAGTTAATGAAATGTAAACAGAATGTTGTGTGCCGAACAAAAGGAGCTTGATTAAATTAATACAGACATGTTTAAACGTCCTGGTCACTTGCAGGACTTAAATGACTCATATCAGGCCCTAAGCCCCCCTGGAAATCTGTATCAACTGGGACCTCTCTGATCAAACAATCGTACCAATGGCCTGAGACAGGTGATAATGCTGTGTACGGACTTTACAATCATCATATATAATAATACTCATTTCCAGTGTGCGTTAAATCGAAAGTAAAGAATTAATACAACAGTATTCCAGTTTAAAATACAACCATGAAAAAAATCGGATCTGCCCGAAACCAAAAAATAACCTAGCCTACCGATCAAGCCTAAGGGGATATAACTCTATGCAAATGTTTGGCAGGGTACACAGCTAGTATACAATATTATTCATTCCAATGTGCGTTAAATCGGAAGCGGGAAACAAGAATTCAAAATGACGTCATCCCCTGTGTCTCGATTCAATTTTTTGTGTGAAAAATCTACAGTTTTCAATAGTTTCTGTGCTTTTAATTATTAAATGTAGAAGTCCCAAAAATTAAAAAATAATAATTAGCATATAATATCATTAAAATCATTGTAGTTGTTATTACAACAGAGCACATGAACGTAAACAATAGTAATAATCGAAAATCTCCGACGTCGGCGACGATAAGACTATTGACCGCGTTCTCATATCTAATTTCGTAAATCAGGTTCTTTTTAAAAAGTCGATATAATATTAAAAAAAAAGACATTCTGCAAATTTCTATACTAATTAAGTTCTCAGCTTTTATAATATTTAATTTTTAAATAAGTACGACTTTGAACTATTTAAAATTACAAAATAACAATATAGGCCTAAATAACTAGGTCAAAAGAAAATGAAAACTTAACCGAGCAATATTCTTCTAATAGTACATTAAAATTTTAACTTAATTTGTGAGGCGCGGTGGCGGTATGGTTATGCAGTTTGGACATTACTCACACTTATGCAGACTATCCAAGTTCGATTCCTCACATAAATATTGTTTTTATTATTTTTTGTTCAGAATATATCCTTTTAGTTGTTTTAATGAAAAGTAACTAATTAGATCTCTTTGACATTTTTTTTAAAATTTAAGTAATTGCAGGGGCCTCAAATCCTACCTTCGGAAATGGCTTTACAATAGTCTATCTTCATGCAAAGGCTTTGCTGGGTACAGCTAGTAAATGAATATATGTTAAATAAATACGTAACGTGAAATCTCTGTTGTTGTAGAAGCAAGTTGCTAAATTATAATACAGTCCAATAAATTAGTCACTGTGCAATCGTTGTTGGTGTAGACGCAAGCTTCCTTATTATGTTATGTTACTTCTCACGCTCAAAGAAAACATATAAAATCACAATGAGAGTAATGCATACACGCAGGGCCAGCCCTTATGAATTGCGGGGACCCAATTTAATTTGGCGAGGCCCTTCTTCTAATTTTTTTTTACAATTACAGCTATTACTATTAATGCAAAATGTAAAATGCGGGGCTCCTGCCAGGCGTGGGGCCCGATTAGGAGCAATCGGTCAATGGTCCAAGGCCGGTCCCGCATATAAAACGTCCTTCTTTATAACACCTGTAAACAACGCCCTTTGTCCAACTGAGACTATTCCCCAACTTCTTAAATGCACATATTCTTCAAGTCCAGTTACACACACACACATATCCACGCACCTGTATCAACATCTGACCATCTCAGATGCCACTTATTTCTCTCTTCACGACCATTGTGCAGTCCTGCACATAGATACAATGTGACATATTGTGATTGTACACCAAAGAGTGCGATAGTACGTCTGCGGATACCCCACACCCGTAAGTTAGTGACTAAATACTTATTTTCATAATGGAATGTGCTTAACACTCTAGTGCTTGTTTATGTCAATGCAGGCAACTCTTTGTTGTTTTTCAACAAAAACTATAAGTCGCTTAAAAAAAGCATGCCCTCCCCCCTGTGGCGCAGGGCCACCACCACATCCCCGCACTGGTTACACTCTATTGCGTAAATGGCATTTCCTTTGTGCTGCCCATCTCGGGCTCTTAAAGTGTCGCCCCGTTTTATCGAAATCAGAATGCCTTAAAAGGCAAACGTTTTATTAAACCAAACACAATATCTTAATATACAAATTTGTTTGAATTTCGAATTTGTAAACCAATTATACTGTACGTGACTCTATATTACCATGTGTTTTTGTCAAGCTGCTGGGTCAAACAGTAAAACAAGTAATTTGAAATTATGATTCTGCCTAGTTACTACCTGACCAATTAGTCTTGTCTTTGTCCTGTTTGTTTTTTTTTTTTTAACCTATTTCTTTAAAAATGTTACAATTTGTATTCACTGTAATGTACTTTTGGTCACATTGGTGTTCAGTTAATTTTTTTTTCTACCTACACAGGTGAACTGTTATCGGACGGTGTATCGTGCCAGTTGAATGTTACGGTGGCTTATGGCTCGACACTGCAATTTCCTTGCCTAAGTTACCCTATGAACTGTATGAACTTAACTGTTGACGAAAATATGTGATTGAATACACTTAGATTTGAAGCTATAACATAGGGCATGCAGATTGGGAACATGCATATATAAAATACCGATTACTGATAGGGATACAGTATACAGATTCGGCTGCAATGTACATGTTGGGCTACAGCATACAGATCCGCCACAGCATACTGATTGGGACACAGCAGACATTTTGGCCTAGAATATATAGATCTATAGCTGTTTCAAATTTGAGCTACTGCTTGTAAATCTGGTTACATCATTAAGATCTGTCCACAACTTACAGATTGAGCTACTGCTTGTAGATCTGGCTAAAAATTACAGATTGGACTACATCTCAAAGTTTAAACATTGGACCACCGCATATAGATCGGGCGACAACATATATTTCGAGATAAAAGATAAAATGTTAAAGCATGCATTCAGGTCTACAGTATATAAATCAAGCTAAAGCATACACATAGTTTGGATCATGCCCAGGCAACAACTTATAGCTCAGGCCACAACCTATAGTTTGGTCCACGCATCAGGCCCGTAGCCAGGAATATTGGATTGGGGGGGGGGGGCGAAGACATTTTCGGGGGGGGCGAAGAATTTTTTTTCGGGGGGGGGGTGCCGAAGAAATGATCGAGGCGGATCTAGACAACTTTGACGGGGGGGGGGGGGGCAAAACATTGACCCCCCGGGGGGGAACTTTTTTCATTGTTGAAAATTGGTCTTAGAACAAAAATATTTCGATAATTTAATGATGTCTTACCTAAACTTGCGAAAACGGGGGTGGAGGGGCGAGGGGGGAATGCCCCACCGGCCCCTCCGCCTAAATCCGCCCCTGGTGGGGTAGAAGAAATGCTCGGGGGGGGGGCGAAGATGGAGGCGCGAAGCGCCGAAAGCTTGCGAACAGAGAGGAGGGGTTTGGGGAAGGGATCTCAGAGAGTCCCCTCCCCAAGAAATTTTTTGCAGTTCCATATCTGGAATGGTGCATTTTAGTACCGATTGTTTAGCTATTAATTAGAAATATATAATTTTAACTACGTTTCAATAATGCATGGCATGTTGCAGTTTTGTTAAAAATAATTTAAATAGTAAAGAGTTTTAATAATAAAAATTTATTGAGGCTGAGCAATTTCTGATTCCTGTTATAAATATATTGACCATTTGTTCTGCTACTTAATTGTTACATAATAGATACCTGATTTATATTATTATACTGTTGGCTTAACGTACAACCCGGGAAGAACGACAAAGATGCATGAATAAAGCTTTGCTATTTGTGTGATATTTCTTGTAAAATACTGAAAACAAAGAACAGATCTATCAACAACAACAGTCGCAACTATTCAATTTAAAATTAAATTAATTCTGCTAAAAAAAAATTTGCAAATTAAATAACATCACCCAGAAATCACGGAGTTTGTACTTTAATATTTTATTATTCATATGTATAAAAATGAAGTCAGAAGCCAATGATATTTTATTATCTTATTTAAGTTGCTAGTTGTCCTCAGAAGATATCAATATATTTAACTATTACAAGGTTGCGAACAGGCCCATCGACAGAAGTTTTGGGCCCCTGGGCTGATATTAATATTTTAAAAAGTTAATTGGCCAGCCCAGTCCGGGTCCCTAAAACTCGCCGGGCCCCTGGGCATTGGCCCCCTGCCCCCCCACTCGTCGGCACTGGTTGCGAACTTATATTATTATACGTTTCAAATTTGCAAACTTCGTGGTTTAGCCAGCCCCGTAGCCAAGGGGGGCACTGGGGGGGGCGTGCCCCCCCAGCTAGATGTGGAGTGCCCCCCCCCACTTAAAAAAGAAGAAAAAGAGGAAAAAATAAAGAAAAAGTAAAGGTGCCCCCTTGCTGGGTATTGGTGCCTCCCTGCTTACTTTGACCTGTCTACGGGCCTGGTTTTAGCACTGAATTTACCTAAAAATGCTTCTGCATTCAGATTGTCTGTTAAATCTTTTTCAAATGCAAGCAGGAAAAGATTGCTCAGAAGCTTTTGTAATATTGATCTGCGATATGGGGTGAGCATTCGTGTGAGGGTTGAGAAACTGCTCTCACACACGGCTGTTGAAGCACCAAATGCCAATGCTGCCCCAAAATACCCAGAAGTGAACTTCAATAAGATTTAATCTTTTATGCCCAAAAATTATATAAGCTATATATGTAAGTATATATAAATAGCCTGAATGATTGCCAAAATATAAACTTTTAAGTTTTTATTATTATTGATTTATTAAACAAAATGATTGATGTTTTATAGCCGGTATTATTAAAATTTTGTCAAAAAACTCAAATCATGCACGGGGGGGCTCAGGTCATGCACGGAGGGGCTCAGCCCCCCCTAGCCTCCATCTGGCTACGGGCCTGCCATGCATGGTGACTAAACCCATAAATTATAGCTCGGGCCACACACTATAGTTTGGTCCACGCATGGTAACTAAACCCACAAATTATAGCTCGGGTCACACACTACAGTTTGGTCCACGCATGGTGACTAAACCCACAAATTATAGCTCGGGCCACACACTATAGTTTGGTCCACGCATGGTGACCTAACCCACAAATTATAGCTCGGGCCACACACTACAGTTTGGTCCACGCATGGTGACTAAACTCACAAATTATAGCTCGGGCCACACACTACAGTTTGGTCCACGCATGGCGACTAAACCCACAAATTATAGCTCGGTCCACACACTATGTTTGGTCCACGCATGATGACTAAACCCACAAATTATAGCTCGGGCCACACACTATAGTTTGAGTAACGCCTTAGAGCTTAAGCCACACCATATTGTTCGGGCCACACCATATTGTTTGGTCCTCATCACTTTAATTAGGGCAACATAATATCTATCTGGGTGACTATCAAAGCGCTATCGACTTACCCAATCAAGTGGCTCCATATTTCAACCCTGAAAAACTACTTGCAACCATTGTGACCAAACAGTCTAACCTTTGAACCTTCTTTAAATAAGCTTAATGCATTAAAAGAAAAAGAAAAAAAAAAATACTCTTAAATATTACAAATAAGTACAGAATATTTACTTACTAAAAATGTAACCGTATGTTCCCATTTAGGTATACAATCTTTTTAATTATGAGTTGCTATTCATCAATTAATGCTATGACATGTTTAATCAAGTATAGTGTATTAGCTCAAGCTTCGAATCACAGTCAAGTAAAACTAACTAGAATTGATAAACAAAACTATTCGTAAAAGAGAGACATACATTATATATATATATAACAGAGACAATGTACTATACACCATTCATCTTTGTTAAATTATACATTTCCCATAACCGTAAGTAAAGAAAATTGAGAAATAATTGCAAACTATAATGGAAAGTGTTCAGTTATTAGAGAACAAAAAATAGTGCGATAATAATCGATATGTTCTGTATGTTATTTACGCTAATTTTCAAAATAAGGCAACATTATTCTAGCTCATGCAAGAATAATGTATCGCTCAAGAGACATATTACTTGTTCTTTTGGTCCTTTGACTTTTCTAATTTTTAACTAGTTACCTTCTGTACAGAAAAAAAAAACCCAACGTTTGGAAAGAATCTGCCCCAGATAAGGACATTACTCTTTACTATAATCGAACACATTGTAAACAGTAATTTTCACAACTGCTTATCATTATATTTGTATTGGTTAATTAATGTGTGAGTGTAATTTCAGCTGATTAGGGTTTGTATTTCATTTTTATAATCAATGACCTATCATATAAACCATACAAACCATACAAGTGGTACTGTGAGAAGCCCTGAGCATAGTCGATTCCTTTAAAGAACTTTCTTAAAAGCATTATGATTCTATGTATCTATATGTATTAGTCTTAAATTCTTCTAACTATATCTGGCATCAAGAGCAAGGCAACTGATTTCTAACACTATGTGTTAGGACAAACGGTTTACCAATTAGAATCAAACAGAGTTAAATTCTAGAAAGAGCCAATTGTTTCCCTTGACACAAATTGAAGATATATATATATATATATATATATATATATATATATATATATATATATATATATATATCTTATCTTCACGCACCAAATAATAATTAGAACCAATAAATTTAATTTGTATGTATGAACTATTTAGCATAATTTAGCTTATAAATATGAAGGATAGGTTAGTATCAGTTTTCAACTAATTCCGATTTGGAACTATTTTTTTTCAGATTGTAAAAACGCCTGTAATATTTTTTTTTAAAGATAAATCTTTTATGTGCAATGCAAACCAATGGAATAAATATATTTTTTGCTGTTGAAATGATCAGTACTTTTGCTTAAAAATGAGTTTAAAAGAGTGTTTTTTAATGTATTTTTTATATTATCATTTAAAAAAAAAATAGATTGAAATAAATTATAATATTTCAAAAGATAATAAAAAATAAAAGCAATTGCCAATGTAAAAGTAAAGAATATATATATATATATATATATATATATATATATATATATATATATATATATATATATCGTGGGCAAAAGAAAAGTGAGAACATCATATAACTTACGAATTTTTTTGAAATATAATTTAATTATTTGTATTGTTTCATGTAATTTTGTTTGCAAAGTATTTAGCCAATCAGAAATCCTGTTCAATGTGTCCTCCCTGCTTTTCAACATTTTTTTCTAAGAGTACAGCTAAACAAACTTTGATATAATTATATTACCGTCTACGCAGTGTTCTCATTTTTTTAGCCTACTCTGTATATATTTATATTCTGCTATTTATCTTCTAACACAAAGTCATATTTAGTCCACAGAGTGTATTCAGCCATGCTTTTAATTCTAATATATAGACACATTTAGTCCGAATAGTGTATTCAGCCATGCTTTTAATTTTAGTAATGATGATCTCTTGAGAATATTTCTAAGATTCAGTTTTAATTAATTTTATTACACTTTTTTTAAGATTTCTTTTTTTTTTCAATTCATGTTAGTTGTAAAGACAATTAGTTTTCTAGAGTTAGTTGCTTTTTTTTTTAAATAGCCTCTTTAAGATTGACAAAAAAAATGGTAAATATTTTGTGCATTTATGTGTACTGCTGCATTAATTTAACACCCTAAGCTCCATCCACCCCCGCCATCCACCCCACACCCACTTTATCTAGAACTAAACGTATGTATCTTCTTAACTCTTAAAGATATTTGTCTATCATGTAGATTCTACATGTTTCGTATTCCAGCTTTCTCTCTCAGCGACAACAGGTCCAAATTTGAGTCACAAGATTTACAGACACAAAGCACTTACTTTAAAGTTAGTTAAATAATATATATATATATATATATATATATATATATATATATATATATATATACTAACAATTTGGACTCTGCAATAAATCGAAAGTAAAGAATGAATACAACAGTATTTCAGTTTAAAATACACTCATGCAAAAAATCGGATCTGCCCGAAAGCAAAAAAAAACAATTAACCTAGCCTACCGATCAAGACGAAGGGGATATAACTCTATGCAAAGGTTTTGCAGTGTACAGCTAGAAATACATAAAATACATCAACACTGTACACCCTGGCTGGACGTTTCGCCAACCAACTACGTCGTCATGGGTTTCAACATCAAGACGTCATCGCCAACACGTTGCCCAACTCCCCAGAGCGTGTCGTCACAGACCTGGGTATTATGATGGCCGGATGTATTGCATATACGGCTGAGGTATTAGATAGAGATAACATAATGAAGACGTATTAGATAATGCAGGGGCTTATGTTATTCCGCTGCCCACTAAAATACTTCCTTCCTATTTGCTCGACCCACAAGTTAAAAAATAATAATAATAAAAGAGAAATTTCTTATTCAATTCTATATATTCTCTATTTAGCACTACACTGTAATGTTTTTTTAGTTACCTACTTTCAGTTAGATAGCAAACCACTCTCTTTAATTACAACTGGTTTAATGCAACATAGAATTCAAGATTTGTTCCCTAGACCATCGGGCCAGATGAAGTGTAGAATTCATCTGTTTCTATAACCTCGGCATGTTTTGGAATTGTGTGGTTAGCACAACGTCATGCCCCTTTTACTCCCCCAAAACATAGATACCATAAGTATAGATGCCATATGGTTTCTTCTTTTAAATTATTCAGTAACTTTTTTTTTTAAATTGTCCTTTAACTAACTACAGTAACATGTTTTTGTTTAGATGCAATTAAACGATGGCTCAGATTTCTACAATGCAGCCTTGAGATGCCAATGTAAAGGAATTATATTGGTCAACAACGATCAAAGCCCAATATGGAACCTATTACAATCCCACATCACCGGGAACAGCTCAGGGTTTATCGCCGATGTGAACGTTGACAAGTTGCCTCAACTGACATCCTCGATTGTTGTGTCACGAGACCGCATAGGGTATGTCATGCACAAACAGACACTTTGGATTAAAGGTTTTATATAATAAGCTTATTTTTACTTTGCCAATTTAAATCACAGTTTACTTTATAACAACGTGACGGAGTAGTGTAGATGATCGACTGTCGACTTGAAAGTCGTGGGTTCGATTCTCGGTGAGAGGATTTTTTTTCTAGGTTTTGGTAAAAGTTTATATCCTACAAGTCCACATAGCTTTACATGGGTACCTGCATTACGTTAGGGAAGTAAAGGCGGCTAGGTGTTGGGCTAACCACATAATCCCTCTATAAGTTGAGATTAGACAAAAAGATCAAGTGTACACTATGTCTGCCCAGATGGTCCTCTGCTGCTAAAGGAATTGTTTTTTTTTTTATTATTAAAAAAGAAGATCAAAAAAACCTTTTCTGGAGGATTTGTTGACGAGTGAAGAGGACGTGTTTGTTAGTTCCGTCAGCCCTAATGATGTAGCGGTTGTGTTCTGCACCTCGGGAACTACTGGCTATTCTAAACTAGTTGGCAAAACACACGGGGAACTTATCCTGCTTGTGAGAAACAATGAACAAACGGTTTTCAGAGACCCGGACTGTCCAGATAAACGTTTTGTGCAGTACAGCGACAGGCTGTTAGGTAAAAGTCTCTTTTTTAAATGTATTTATTAACTATAAATATTGTCCCGGTAGCGGCAATAGCTCATCCTTGGGAGGGAAGGAAGGTTACTTTAAAACCCTATACACAGTTCACTTCCTTTTACTTTGTAGTATACAAAACTAATCCCAAAAGATCAAATTTACACGTATACATTATATCGGTGTAAGTTTGTGTCCTTTCTGTATTTTACGATGCGTTTTATTAAACATATTTTACTAAAAGTATCTTAGATATTAATCTTGTAATAATTTCTTTAGGTTGTCGATCTAAATTCTTACATTATTTTTTTTTAAATTAAATGATATTTAAATAATATCCACAGAGTTTAACACAAATATCACAATTTCATGATGCATGCTTACTTAAACAAAATTAATTTATAAAAAAAAAAAGAATTCACTTGTTGATATTTATACATCATGTTCTACGTTGGTATTATGTTGTATTTTCTCCTTGTGAATTTAACTTGAGATCTATTAATAAATGCACCTCTCATTAAGCATATATGTGTATATATATTTATATATATATTTTCAAGGCACCTAAAAGATTATTAATCTATTTTCAGCGTAGGGAAATGGCTTTGCCCCTTTTTCTGTCCTGGCTTTCCTGACTAGAGTTCTCAGAGACAACTTCTTCCTCGATACAACATCAGCAGAATCAGATTTCTGGGATGCCGTCACAAAAGAAAAATGCACGTTTGCACTCATGATGCCTATAGAAGTATACACGCTATTGGAGTATGCTGAGAAGACTAAAGTATGCCCAATGCATCGATTTGAGAATGTTATGTTGACAGGACAACCGATAACCAAGGTAATGATTGTAATGCTTTTTTGTGTATTTTACGAAAATTTCAATTTTTAACTTATCGGCTTGCCCTTATTAGACCTCATTATTTCAAGCTTATTAATAATATTTATTCATAATGAAATTATGTTTTCTTGAAACTAAAAATATCATCAGTTTTTTACAGAGCCAGATTTACAATTAAAAGGCTCCTAGACTAACAAAAATTTGAGGACCCATTTCGAAAAATAAACAATTTAGCCAAGTTGTTCCTTTTTTAATTGTGTATATGACGCACCATATTAGGGCCCCCTTATCTTACAGCGCCCTAAGCCAAGGCCTATTCAGCCTAACTGTAAATATTGCCCTGCTTATATATATATATATATATATATATATATATATATATATATTAGGGTGACAAAAAAAAATCAAAGTGCTCGAAATTGAACTCTCAACCCTTTATTGCGTTCCTTTTAATTAAATAATAAACTCTGCAAAATATTATTAAGATATTTGTACATTTAGGGGTTGCTCAATGATTTTTAAATTATCAGATTTAATGGTCAACAAAAATAAAAAGAACGCATTCCATTTCTAATTTTTTTTCTAATACAAAGTTTTAATTATGTTATTCAAATTAAGTGTTATTTATATGATTTAATTCAATGTTTGATTTCATAATGTGTACTTGTTGATTGTTCGTTTGTTTTCATTAATGCCTTCACAATTGTAGACTTTTGCATATCTGAAATTCGACGTCGATGTTCTTCCACGGTTTGCAAAATATCTTGCAATTGAGTTTCATCTTTTGTAAAAACTTTAGCATAATCTGAAATGAGTTTCACCCCTCTTTCTGCTGTATCATTTGGAACTTTCATAGAAATAACAATTTGATGTGCTTTAGTATTCGGTTGCTGTACTCCACGTGTCTGGTTAATGTCCAATTTATTCCAAGCACTTCAAATACATATTTTGATCTCTCTGTTACAAAGTCATCTAAGTTCATGCTTACAATTTTATCCATGAATTCTTTGCCTTTAAGCCTTTTCATCCGTTTTTTTTTTTGACTGGCTTTTCAAGTGCAATCAACATTTTTTCTTTAGTTTGGTTATCAACACCTTTGCTGAAAAAAGAGACTCACCTGGTCTTCAGTTAAATACTATAAATGTAAAGCAATGGTTTTAAAGGCAGATTTAGCGACGTCTTTGTCAAATATTTTTAAATTATTCAATTTCCTTATCAAAGTCAGGTCATTGTGAGGAGCAGATGAAGAGATAGGAGCTTGAAACCATTGTTCCATGTAAATCAAAATTGAAAAAAATCGAAAAGCGTAGAAGATTTTTTTCTTCATTTTTTTGTTAAATGAAATTGATGTCGAAACAAGTAAATTTTAATAGAGTACAGTGCTTTCGCCATCCATCGTGCTTGGTGCATAGTGCCAGGAGTATGGAAAGTTATTCCGCTTTGGCCTGGAGGAGTTTCTCCTAAAAAAATTATCAACAGTTGCAAAAATTCTTTGTAATCTTCGCAAGGTTGTTTTGTTTCTTGCAGCATATTTACAGCAAATTCTACTGCTGATAGTACAAGCGTACCATAAACTTTGAGATCTGCATCAATTAAATGTCATGATTCAGAAAAAAGTTTACTCCACTGATCTCGAAATCGTTGAAACAACTTTATCTCTGGACCAGAAGATGCTCCTAACATGTTTTGTAAACATGGTATAAAATTACTTCATGAACAGGCTGTGTATAATAAAGATTTTCCAATTAATTTCTCCAGCAGGGTACAAGCATCTGAATGTTTACCTGTGTTGCTTGAAGTAGTATCAAAACATTGTGCCTCAATTTTGTCACATGAAATGTTCCAATCTTTTAAAGCTTGTTCAATAGCGTAACTTATTTGTTTCCCACTGCCTCTTTACAGTTTTGGGACTGACAGCAGTTTTTCTACATCATATCCTGTCACTAATATGGGCAGTTGATTCACTTCATCTCTACTGTTCAAGTCGGGTAACAATTTTTCGTCCCAATGTACAGTTAACGGGAGATGGGGATTGAAATCTGAAATAATTCTTGTTGCGACTTCTTGACGATTTTCAATACGTGCATTTCGAAGAGTTTCACTTAATGTAGAGTAATTTTCAATATTGCCACCTATGACAAATTGTAGACAAAACCAAGGAACCAGAATGATTTTGAATTTTCAAACGATCAAAAGCTGAACAAAATACCGGAGTAATCACTTTCTTTTTTTCTGTTTCTTCACTTTTTTTTCAGTTTTATTTTCTTTGCTGATAATGGATTAACGTCATCTACTTCATTGTCAGAACTCTGGGAGGAGTCTGATTCTGTTAAAACTAGATCTGTGACTGTTGAACACGTTGATTCTTCTTTTCTTTTTAGCTCTTTTGATTCTCTTCTTTGTTTGCTTTTTTTCTGTCTAAAATACGCTGTTCATTTTTGTACAATGCTCTATTAACTGAACTCATATAACCTTTTCTTCCTTCTCTTTGTATCGAAAGAACACCTTGTCTTCTTCTATTATGATAAATTTCAAAGCACCTTCATGGGCAATATCTAATAGTTCTTCGATTTCTTGAGAAAATATTTCATCATTTCTTTGATGAGTTTCTGTTTTGCGACCTTTATTCTTTTTCAGCTTTCCGTATTTCTCAACAAGTTTTTCAACATGCGTTATAACATGATAACGTTGCTTTGTTGGAATTCTAGCACTTTGCCAAAAGTCTAGAACTTGATCTGTCACTATTCTTGCACTTTCTCTTACAGTGTTATTATTTTTAAAGAAAAAAATAAATTTGTAATACTTGTCTTTTAGATGGCAACTTGTGCCCTGCGATCACATCTGTATGTTGACAATTCACCATACTTCATTTTGACTTCTAGTTTCCATTTATTTTAAATCGACTTTGAAAATATTATGTCTAATAACAAATTAAAATGTTTTCATTTTAAGACAATGAACTTTTTTATAATTACATAATGATGCAATGATTTCAGCAGTTGTGCAATATTGATGCAATAACTTAATTGGGTGATTCAATATTACAGTGGTTGTTCTGAATGCTGGCAAACTTATTATATTCTTTAACTTATTAATTATCCCAAAAAAAAAACAATGTGTATTATGTATGATTACTCATAAAATTAACAAATAATAAAATATTGATAACATTCTCAACTTAATTATTAAAATAGAAGAGATAAATATGAAAGACATGAAAAATGTGGATTCGAGTAACTTAGCAAACTTAAACTGCTTTGAGCAACCCCTAAACATCATCGGAATGTCTCCAAAACTTAACGATATAATTTTTTCATTAAATGGAACCAGTTAAAAGGTTGAGAGCATTAAAAAAATTATTTGTTTTACCATATATTACTTTGTCACCCTAATGTATATATATATATATATATATATATATATATATATATATATATATATAACGACTATAACGGCTTCTGTTTGAATGACAGTGTTTGTTTTGATTCACGTTTGGGTATCGAAGATAGAAGATAATAACTAAAAAAATACCACTTGATTATAGGGGGGGGGGATCATGTTATTTATCATTTGCAATGTTGATGTTTATGTTATGGCAGGCTCATGTAAAGAAAACGTACAAAATTGCTCATAACGTTTTCGTAGGATACGGATCAATGGAGTGTCTCGACGTCTCTCAGGCTTTTGCAGATGGTAGGCCAAATATTTTGTTAATTTATTTTTTTTGTTTTATCACAAAATAAAATGATACACATGAGTAAAAAATCATTTATATTAAAGAATATCAGGGCTAAAGAATGTACAACTCAAAGCTCAAAGATATTAAATATTTTGTGACGTGTAAACCGTCGGTATTTAAAAACTATGATTCATTAAATATCTTTCCATAATCTAACTCCTCCGAATAAATTAAAATCGAAGTAAAAAATTAAATCAGCGTAATACAGAAAAATGTATATTTATAAACAGAAACAAGTTTGTATTTTTAAAAAAAATAGGTGCAGTGAATTGCTCAGAAAGCTAAAAACACAAGATGATAAACACGTGTTACTATATTCATGTATACTTTAAAGTTATGCCTCCACCGATCTGAAATGCGACAAGTAAATTGTTTCTTCATTATTATATTTCCTGCAATGCAGCGAACGTTAAATACTGTACGATATTAGGATAATTTACCCACATTTGGTTTAGCTGCTTTAAAATATTGTTAATACATAAAAGCTTTTTGGGTTATGCGTTAAATCGAAAGTAAATAATTAATACAGCAGTATTGCAGTTTAAAATACAATCAGGAAAAACTCGTATCTACTCGAAACCAAAAATTACCTACACTACCGATCAAGCCTAATGGGATATAACCAAGTTATTGCAGGGTACAACTAGTTGTTAATAATACCGAATCTTCTACATTCATTTATTAGAATGTCATTGAAGCGAAAGATAAAAAGGGAAATTGCTAAGCTCCTACATTGCATTGTTTGGGAGAAGTGAAGTCGGATCATATTGTTTCAACTTGTAAAACCAAAGACGACAGCTGAAAAAAGCGACTCAAAATGTTAAAATGTCACAATTGATGTTTATGCGAAATAAAACAATGGTCAAGGCACAGTTTTATGAGGACTACAGAGGAGGCTTTGGGCCCGAACACCCTACGCCACAAACGATTGGGGGGCTAAGAGTAAAAGCTTTTGAATTTTGTTGTCTCGTGTAACAAACTAAGGATATAGACAGTGGTGAGGGTTGAACTGTGGACGAAAAACGACGGCGTACAGTACAAACGAGGGTCACACACTACGACTGAATAGATTAAAGGAGGAGCAGTTGAACAATGATAAGGGCTGTTGACTGATGATGAGCAGTTGATGGTTGATAAGGAGCAGTTGAGCGATGAAAAGGAGCAGCTGACCGATGATTAGGAGCAGTTGAGCGATGAAAAGGAGCAGCTGACCGATGAGTAGGAGCATACTTACGTTGATGAGGGCTGTTGACTGATGAGGAACAGTTGATCGATAATGAGGAGCAGTTGAACGATAAAAAATGACCAGTTGACCGTTGATGAGGGCTGGTGACCGATGATGAGGAGCAGTCGAGCGATGATTAGAAGCAGTTGATCGATGATGAGGAGCAGTCGAGCGATGATTAGAAGCAGTTGATCGATGATGAGGAGCAGTTGATCGATGATGAGGAGCAGTTGAGCGATGATGAAGAGCCAGTGTCAGTTTCAAATGCTAAGGTTTTGAATTCAAAAATTGGGTTACGAACGCTTCGACTGACGAACCGAGCTTTGGAACGATTTAAGTTCATTTCTCGCGTACCACTGAATTGAAACTGTATCGGATACTGCATGAAAGCTCTTAGTTAATATAACTTTAGCTTATTTTTATCTGTTTTCTAATCCCCACTTTATAAATCGCTTTATGCTAAAGATGTTAGTGAATAAGCATCCAATATGGTCTCGCATTAATTTATTCAGCCAATTATTGTAACATATGATCAATGCGCTCTTCAGTTATATTAGAGCTAAATGCAAGAGATTTAATCTTTAAACATCCTAAAAAATCACTAGCACATTCTAATTTACCTTGATGGGATTAACCATAAAATATTAGGCCTAGATAACTTCAAGAAAATGTGTGTACTAATAGAAAATGGCACTGTAAAAATACTTCTTTATCATTATATCAAAAAAACTTTAAATCAATATAACAAGTCTATTTTTTTTTGCTTTACTTTTTAAATCAACAGAAGAAACTTATGAGTCCTACAACTGTGGGAAAACATATGACGGAGTTATTGCCCGTGTTGTCAATGACAACAATGAATTATGTCGACCGATGGAAAAAGGAACCATACAAGTCAAAGGTTAATTACTTCCTTGTTTTGATTTGTGACGTGAGTCAATACTTTACAAACAGTCATCATTCCAGTATCTAATACAGGAGTTAATAATATATGTGTATCAAGGTGCAGGTTGTGGCATTTATCAGATTAGACTTGTCTAAACGCTTAGAACAATCTTGGAATACTTTATAATATAACCATGTCATTGATCGGGAAGTCAATAAATCAAGACCATATAATTTGACATTCGAATATGAAGTCTACTTAACAAATCAAGAGCTGATAAGTGTTTAATAAAATATTTTTAAAATCCGAAATGCATCTCTTAATCCGATTAACCTCTATTAATCAAATTAGCCCCTATTAATCAGTATGTCCTCTCTTAATCCGATTCACCTATCATTTTTACTGAAAGAATTATATTTTTACCTTGTAGACCCTATAATTAGCCACTAATCTGAAGGATATCATAGACTTCTTTTTTAATCCCTTAGCCGGAAGTGCAACTCCAATGTAGCCAACACGGGAGACATTCGTAGGAGACTACGGGGAAAACACCAACAATTCCCTAACAAATATAGCGTTTCCTATTTTAATTTCATCAGAACCTATAAAAATAAAATCTTAAGTCTTTCAGCGGGAATGGAACCCTGGAAAATTAGGTCGAATGTCAAATTTCCTTCACGGTACGATCATCTGACTCTTCCCTTAAGGTCTCCTCCTCTCTCTCTATCCCCCTCCCCCCACCCAAACACACACACTGTAGTATAGAGCCAATGTTTAAGACAATTGAAAGAAATTATACAGAATAAGTACATTTTATTTTATCTTTCTTTGCAGGGAAATTCCGATCTTACTTTAACCTTACGGAGAAAACTGACTCCTGACGGCTGGTTCAATATGGAGGACTACGGCTGCATGGACGTGGAAGGGAACCTGTTCGTGTACGGGAGGAACAAGGACGTCATCACCACCGGAGACGCGATGATCTATCCAGGCTGGGTGGAAGACGATCTCACCGAGCACCCGGATGTGGTACAAGCCTGTCTGGTGCCCGTATGTTTTGTTTTAAACTGAGAAGTGATAGGAATAAATACATTGAAAATATTGTATTCCATGGTGTGTACTTACACTCACAGTCACACTTACACACACACACATATACAAACGACCATTGAATGTAAAGTGGAAGCTTACAATTGTGCCAATGTGTAAAAAAAGGTTATTGTTTTGTGTTATATAGGTTTCCGATCCACTTATTCATCAGAAAATCTGCGCATGTCTGAAAATGACATCAGGAAGCACAGTCAGTGTTGATGAAATGCGAAGTCTATATGAAAAGTTGTATTTACACAACGCATGTTTTGTGATAGCTTTCTTCCTGGTATGTACATTTATATCTTTTGTCCCCTCTATTCAAAATTCAATCTAATTTTAATGTTGATTTCATTGTTCTCGGCTTCAATTCATCTATTTACATTTCATTATTACCTTTGATCTAATTCATTACAGTTTTTTTTTTTTGCGTAGGCTGTTTTCTGTATTTTTAGGGACCGGGCTAGGAGGTTGTGTGAGTTTGACTGTCCTGGCTATCGAGGGGGTGGGGGTGGGTGGGGCTGGTATGATGTAGTTGGTGGGGTTGTGGGTCAAAGAAGGGGCGTTGTATAATGTAACTATGACTGTGTTGTTAACATCAATTCTAAAAAAAAATATTACGTGTGTAAACGTTGAACTAGATACAGTCGAATATTTATTAAACATTAAAGTTAAACATGGTCGTTTGTGTTTTTCAATCATTTTCTTCTGTCAAGCACGCTTCATAAGTAGATTTACAAAAAAAAAAAAAAGTTAGAACATATATTTTTGATGAAAAGATAATTTCATTTTTTTTATCTCGATAATGCTGTCCACTTTGACCTTGGCTTAAAATCAAGTCAAAAGTGTAATATTATTGTTTTTACTAAACTATTTTAAAGCTATTCAAAGAAGATTTCCCAGAACTAAATACCGGCAAGCCGGATAAAATAAAACTTAGAAAGATGGCAGAGGAGAGATTCGGATACAAGGGAGACAACATGGTTTCACAAAGTTAACTCAAACTGATGTCCCCTTGCTGAAAAATGCGATGTTCTTTTTTATAGATGTCATTTCAAGGATGGGGAAATAATTGACCATAATAGAATAAACAGGTCTTTTAATAACTACTTTTCTGTGTTTTTATTTTAAATTGCACATTAATTACACATTAATTACACATTAATTACACATTAATTACACATTAATTAAATTACAATTAATATAGTAATTCTTTGTTGTTGTTTTTTTTTTTCAATAAACCAAAACGTGTCCATTATATTTAAAAAAAAAAAAAAAAAAAACTTTAAACATGGTTTTATAAACGCGTAAACCTTTCATTTTGAGAACAGTGTTTCAATGGTAAAAATTAACTGATTAAGCTCTTTTTTTAAAATTAATTTACCGTAGTTCCATTCCCGAACTTTTAATAATTGAAATGTACTGAAGACAGTTACTTGTTAAAGTATGAGCAGAGTATCTCTATATTTGGACACAATGCCGCTTTATGTGCCTAGGGCCTACGGACTTTTCAAGGGCCTACGAAAGCCAGAACATAAAGTAAAAACCAGTTCAGAATGACAGTGAAATTTAATAATGTTTGTATTAAAGTAACTATATATAACCGTATGAGATGAGCACCTGAGCAAGTCAAGCTGAAGTTCTGTAGATCTGTAAATTACAATACGTTAACTTTACTGCTATTTGTCTTAGCAGAGTCACATATGGCGTCATCAAATGTTATTTCCCTCATCAAATCATTTTCAAATGAATGTAGTGCAAGGTATGATAGTCGAGTCTGTCCCATCGTTGAACGAAGATACGTTTTTATCAGTTTGAGTTTAGATAAGGAACTTCCCCCTTCAGTATTTGTTCCAAAAACTGAAAAATTGATATGGAAAGAATATTAACATTTAAAAAAAAATATCGCTAACCTTTCTCGAAACTGTTTGATAAGTTCCGTCAAGAAGAAAGTTGAACCTTTCGTGTAGTGTTATGTAGGCTGTTCGCCGTTTTCGCATCTCTGTAATAAGTCTATGATAACATAAAAAGACTGAGTACGGAATTTTTCACTAGGACTAATACCTAAAACCAGATCATTATCATTATTGTCAGTGTACATTGTGGCCGAATAAGAAAATGGAAATGTCGTTATTACTAGCATTACTAGTTTTACCAGAAATGCTATCAGTGTCTCTGCTCATAAATTGCAGCAAAAAACCCCGAATTTGTTTCAATGCTTTTTCTTTCTCCTCCTTTTTCTTCCGCTGCTCAAACCCACTCTCGTGTTTCCTCTTTTCGGTTCTTTTTTTTTTTTTATTTTGTTAAGAAAAAAAAAGCACACGATTACCGATAAACAACGAATGCGAAGCGCATGACGTAACACCGGAATTACTACGTCATCACTAGCATAGAGTTCGCATAGAATAATAAACAATGCGGAAGGTTTATTTAGATTTCAAATCGCAAAGAAGTACAGGTGCATTCTTGAAAAATATTTAAAATAAAATCGGGGAGGGCCTACGACATTGAAAGTGCCTATGGCCTACGATGACATTAAAACGGTCCTGTCTGGACATATTAGTTATTGAATGTAACAGAAGGGAGTGAGCTGTCTAAATGCTTTCTATAGGATATAGGCCAATCTACATTTAGAGGCCATAGGAAAAGTTAACTTTGTTGGCCGTTGGAAAAGCTACATTTTAAAGCCCTAGACAAAGTTACTTTTGTTGGCCCTTGGAAGAGCTACATTTTAAAGCCCTAGACAAAGTTACTTTTGTTGGGCCTTAGAAGAGCTACATTTTAGAGCCCTGGACAAATTTATATTTGTTGGGCCTTGGAAGAGCTACATTTTAAAGCCCTGGACAAAGTTACTTTTGTTGGCCCTTGGAAGAGCTACATTTTAAAGCCCTAGACAAAGTTTCTTTTGTGGGGCCTTGGAAGAGCTACATTTTAGAGCCCTGGACAAAGTTACTTTTGTTGGGCCTTGGAAGAGCTTCATTTTAGAGCCCTAGACAAAGTTACTTTTGTTGGGCCTTGGAAGAGCTACATTTTAAAGCCCTAGACAAAGTTACTTTTGTTGGCCCTTGGAAGAGCTACATTTTAAAGCCCTAGACAAAGTTACTTTTGTTGGCCCTTGGAAGAGCTACATTTTAAAGCCCTGAACAAAGTTACTTTTGTTGGCCCTTGGAAGAGCTACATTTTAAAGCCCTAGACAAAGTTACTTTTGTTGGCCCTTGGAAGAGCTACATTTTAAAGCCCTAGACAAAGTTACTTTTGTTGGCCCTTGGAAGAGCTACATGTTAAAGCCCTAGACAAAGTTACTTTTGTTGGCCCTTGGAAGAGCTACATTTTAGAGCCCTAGACAAAGTTACTTTTGTTGGGCCTTGGAAGAGCTACATTTTAGAGCCCTAGACAAAGTTACTTTTGTTGGGCCTTGGAAGAGCTACATTTTAGAGCCCTAGACAAAACTACTTTTCTTGGGCCTTGGAAGAGCTACATTTTAAAGCCCTGGACAAAGTTACTTTTGTTGGGCCTTGGAAGAGCTACATTTTAGAGCCCTAGACAAAGTTACTTTTGTTGGCCCTTGGAAAAGCTACATTAAAAAGCCCTAGACAAAGTTAATTTTGGAGGCCCTAGGAAGAGCTACATTTTAAAGCCCTAGGCAAACGCAAACGAGAGCTTAAGACTTACGTTTATTTAGGGGCTGTCGAACAAGAGCTATTAAGAATGAGACGTTTGTAACCCTGGCCTAAAAATATATTTTTGAAAAACTGGGTCAAATATTAACTACTCGAATTATAAACTATTATTTGATTAATCGAGCTAAGAGTTTAAATTGGAGGAGGCAGATGGATCTAGGTAGCTGCCAAGCATGTCTGTTTATACCAGTAGCTGTGAGAACTGGGCGTTCTTATAAGACTTGGATCGTCTGACAGCTCACAGAGACAGCCTACATTATCGTCTGACAGCTCACAGAGACAGCCTACAATATAAGCAAAGTGTAAGTCGGTGTTATTAGACTTGCATCGTCTGACAGCTCACAGAGACAGCCTACAATATAAACAAAATATAAAAGTCGGTGTTATAAGTTACACTAGCGAAACAAAAATGCAAATGATACGCCTATTCGATCTTATAGTTTAAATCAGGGTCTGTCTCTTTAAAACTTTGTTTACATGAATGGTATACATTAGATACACCCCTGTCAGGATGAGTTGTTTATCTAGTTCAGTGGTTCCCAAAGTGGTCCCTACGGACCCGCAGGGGTCCCTGGTAGCATCCAGGGGGTCCGCGGACATTTTTAGTCATTTGGGGGTCCCTGAACAACTCCAGGGGGTCCGCGAAAGGTTAAATGTAAAATAGTAAAATTAAAATCTATTTTATTTAAATGGAAATACAAATAAAAACAATAAATAAACTAAAAGCGCCAGCTAATCAAGTTAATAACAAGCATGGCATGGTAAGAGACAGGCGGCAGAAAACACGCTTATGCAGAAATTGCACCGTATTTACTCTCTTTGAGATACATTGTCGGTCATGTTTATAGAGAGTTTGTATTTTTGGGTGACACATACCTGTGGGAAAAAAGATGACCTGGTTAGGCTGGAATCAAAAGCAATGCTAAGCGCCCTTTTATTTTCAAGAGAAAAATGTTGTGGTCACCTAATTATCTACTGTCTGGTCTCGTATGTATGGCGCCGGACTTCCACATGGGCTTGAATAATGATACAAAGACCCAAAGTTTCTAGGTTGAGCATTGTATTTTCAAGAATATAGGTCAAACATTGTATTTTCAAGAATGTGGATCATTAGGTCAGGGATGACATAATTAATTAGTTTGTCATTAAAATACAAAAGTCGAGGGATACTGCTGTTTTGACTGAAATAACAGAATATCACTTATTAGGGACCGACCAATCAGAGACAAGGACGTGTGTTTGAAGATGTTGTAATTAGGTCTTATAAAAGAAGCTAGCAGATATTTTTGACAAATAGTTTGGAAGACAGAGATAACAGGAGAAAGAAGGCAACAGAGAGGGACAGACTTACAGCTTGATGAAAATAGGCAGCACACATGAAAGTAATAATACAGTGACATAGAAAGTACAACTTCAGTGCATGTAAGTATCCTCATATTTTATCAACAGTCTTGTCTTTAAAAAATTCAACCAATTTTGAAAAAAATTGTATATCACATTTTTCAATATAGTAATGCCTCTTTTTATTAAAAACTTAGAAACAGATATTAAGTTTTTTTTTGTTTATAGATGTTATTTAAAAGTAGTAAATTATTTAAAATTATATTTTATTAAAAATTACAGGAAATCGTTTCATTACGTCATATAATTAGTTCTAAAAGTCTTTACTGCAGGTCTGTAGCATTCCATTGAAAATGTTAATAATTAACAGTGGTTTGTTGCAAACAAAACATTTGATATCCACATTTTCTTATATCGTTTTGTGCCTTTTTAACAAATAACAGAATGAGTGAGCCAAAGAAAAAATGCCGACAATACATCGTTGAATATTTGAAGTATGGATTTATTTCATCACCTGGAAATAGTACTTTACCTATGTGTCTTCTATGTAATAAAACTATGTTTAATGATTCCATGAAACCTTCGAAGCTAAAGGAGCATTTAATAAAAATGCACAGTGATAAAAAAGATACGGATTTAATTTTTTTTCAAACAGTTAAAGAAAAATATTTGAAAACACCGTCACTGCAGAAACACATTGGGACAACATCTAAGCGAGATGATGATGGACTGATTACTGCTTCTTATAACATTTCTTTATTGATTGCGAAGTCCGGAAAGCCTCATACTATTGGTGAAGAACTTATTTTACCAGCTGTAAGTAAGGTGATACGCACCGTGTTTCATAATCGAGCTTTCGTCATTATAAAAAGAATTCCACTGAGTAATAATACGGTACTAAAAGGTTTGACAAACGGCTCAGTTCGTAGAAAATTCTCTATGTGAGTACTTAAAAACATATGAATTCTCTATACAGCTTGATGAGTCAACTTTACCAGGAAACGAAGCTTTACTTTTAGCTTATGTAAGATTTATCAAAGAAGAAATTTTTTGTCAAGAATTGTTATTTGGTAAATGTTTGGAAACCGATACATAAGGAGAAAAGTTATTTACTGAATTAAAAAAAAAATTGATGTAAAAGCTATACCCTTAACTAATGTCATCTCTGTTGCTACTGATGGTGCTCCGGCAATGGTAGGAAGATACCAAGGCTTTTTGGCATACTTAAAACAAGCTGTACCGAATGTATTTTCAGTAAATTGTGTCATTCATCGACATCATTTGGTCGCAAAAATTCATAGTGAACGTTTGCATGGATCACTAGATCATGTCATTAAAGCAGTTAATAAAATCAAAAGGAATGCTTTAAATGAGAGATTATTTGCTCAACTTTGTTTAGAAAATGATGAAGACTATAATCGTTTACCACTTCACACAGAAGTACGTTGGTTATCTAAAGGTGCATGTTTAAATCGCTTTTATGCCCTCTTTGATTCTGTGTTGGAATTCTTGGAAGGCAAAGACAATGATTTGCGACACAATTTAATTAACTCAAAAAATGACATAGCCTATTTCACGGATTTATTTGACAAATTTAACGAAACTAATTTGAAACTACAAGGTGACCAATTAAATTTAATCAAAACTAAAAGCGTAATGTCTGCGTTTGTGGCAAAACTTTTTCTGTACAAACATAACTTGGAAAGAGGAGAATGTTTCCAAATCTTTTGAAATTGCAAAACAGGGATGAAGATTTGCTTGCCTACTGTCAACACTTAACGGCTCTTCAAGCAGACATAAACCAAATATTTGAAGATATTCTTCACTTGGATATTCCCGACTGGGTGCTGAACCCTTTCGCACGTGGACAAACTCACATACCTAGCACAGATGAATCCGTAGCAATACAGGAGCGGGTTATTGAAATATCCACAAATGAGGAACTTAAACCATTGTGTGAACAAGGATATCACAAAGATTTGTTACAAAAACCGATACCAATTTTTTATCCCGCATTATGGGTTATTGTACAGAAGTTATTGACTGCCTTTCCGTCTTCCTATTTGGTAGAACGTGGATTCAGTGACGTTATGAATCTCATCACAACAAAAAGAAACCGACTAGAAATTAGTGCTACTGGGGATTTGCGGCTGCTACTCACAAACATTGAGCCGGACATAAAGACAATCATAACATCTCATCAAGTTCAACCAAGTCATTAATTTATTTTATTTTAAACAGAAATTATAATTTCAATGAATACTTCTTCAAAATGTTTTTTTTCTTCATTCATTTATAATTTGTATATTATGCATTTATGTAGGTTTTTCACTTGGGGGTCCGTGGGAAAGTTTTGATTCTAAAAGGGGTCCATGGGTCAAAAAAGTTTGGGAACCACTGATCTAGTTGATCCTCTAAGCCAGTCTAAGCCATTGGTAAGGTCGGTTTTATGATTCTCGTATTTCATCCCCACCATAGTGTGATGGCCGTTGAGGCACCATGGGAGATATAACGGAGGGACTTTTACCATGATCTTAAACATATACTGATCAACTTCAAAGATATATTCCTCAGATAGACTGTCCAGCGCTTTACCGCACGACCATCCGTCATCTAGACATTATATTAACGCCTGTCATTCATAACTTGTTATTTAACGTAAAGTATATTTTATTTAAAACGCCATTCACGATATATGTGATAAAAATATAGGAAATTATATTTTGCGTATTTTTTTTAAATTTGTGTTAAGAGATCCATCGACTACATTTTTAAACAGCTGCGCATGACATGACATAGTCTTCAACTTTCAGAGCTGGTGTCTAAATGTAACACAGGTATTCTTGCAGGTAGTGCGGCCTGATAATGCATCAGAGAAACAATTTCACATGGTCAGTTTTATTTAAATTTTTTTTCACAAGTTAAATTTTGTTATCAACAATTCTGAACATGTCCCAGTTGTGATCACAATGGAGTCCCATCATTTTATCGCTGCTCATAACAATAACCTGTTTCTAGGACAGTTGTTATCGTACCGCCTAATTCTTGTAAAGTAAGTATAGTTCGCTTAAGCCCCTTTGGGCTCACTGGGTCATATGAGGTGTAGAATTCATCTGTTTCAGTAATTTCACCATATAAAAGGAATGTTGTGGTTAACCAAACGACCCAGCCGCCTTTACTCCCCCCAACTTAAAGTTAGGTAGCAATTAGAGATGGGAGGACTTGGGGGGACATACACCTGGACATGAAAAATCCCAAGGTTCTTACTGAGGTTCGAACACAGGACTATCGGGTTGACAGTCGAACGCTCTACACTGCACGACTACCCATACTCGTGTATTTTAAGGAAAACGCTTACATTCATGTATGTCTATCTATTAGTATTTTATCTGTCTAGCTGTAAAGGCTATAAAGTGAAACGATTAGCACTAATTGATTATAAACGCCATGATATAACCTACGATTTACCAATTAACTTCTCTGTTTCACGAAAAAATAATTGTCCATTCCATTGTCATTCATGGCGCCATATGAATATTTCTGATTATATATATATATATATATATATTTCATGCGCTATATACTTATACAATTAATACCTTAATTTCAACGATTGTTTTTAATTTTTATTTTATGAACATTTCCAAATCCGAAAGATTTCATTCATATTTTTGAAGAGTGTTTGTTTTCAGCACATTTTTCCTTAGGACTCTTTTTTTTAAATGTGCAGTTAAAAAATATTATTCTATTTATTTCAATGGTAAAATTTTTGTATTCAATGCTTTAGTCTGCACTGTTTAAAAAAAACAACAAAATAACCAATTATATTTGAACGAAAAGTTTAGCTAACAAGATAATAAGACGAAGTTTCAATAATTAATTGTGATATTTTTGTTTATTTAAATGTTTAAAATAATTGCAAATTTTAAGTAATCTGTTACAAGTAGGCCTACATACTTAAAATGTTTATAATTGACTTTGAATATTAATTTTAATATTAAAATTATTGAATCGAATTAATTTTATTTAAAACCTATAGCCTTTAACAGCCAAATGAAGTCAAACATTCCACATAGTCGATCATCGATTTAAAGTTTTGTACAATAAAAAAATAACATATTTTTAGCTCTATGTATTATAAAAAAAGCTCATATCGAAATGTTAAATATAGACTAGAAGGAAGAACATATGCAAAAGGTACATATGAACTACATACAATCAAGCACATAATGAAAGAATGAAGCTCATGCTAAGGGTTATTACACTGCCGCAGTGGCGTAGCTAGGGGAGGGCAAGGAGCATCATGCCCGGGCTCTACTCACTAAGGGGGCGCCAAATGGTATATTTTACTTATAATATTATATGGTTTTCGAATGGTGGAAGGGAGGGGGGGAAGGCTAAAAAGGTATTTTGCCCTGGTGCGAGCTAAGCTCGCAACGCCACTGCACTGCAGTAAAACCTTATTCACCTTGTCAAAAAATGTGTCTATTCTTAATGTTTATTTTTAAAATGATATTAATCGTTCGATAAACAAGGACTGATTTATTTTTATCGTATAACTTAATCTTATCTTCCAAATTATAAAAGAGATTTAAAAGAAAAAAAGAGTAACAGACATGTGGCAGCCAAGAGACACAGTGAATGAAAGTCTGTCAGAACTTGCTGAGCTGTACCCAGACAAAGAACTGTATGTATTTTATAACAAGGGGAAGCGCGACGCGTAACCTCTTCAACACTGTACACCCTGGCTGGACGTTTCGCCAACCGACTACGTCGTCATGGGTTTCAACATCAAGACGTCATCGCCAACACGTTGCCCAACTCCCCAGAGCGTGTCGTCACAGACCTGGGTATTATGATGGCCGGTTGTATTGCATATACGGCTGAGGTATTAGATAGAAATAGTAAAAATGTAGACATATTTTGTAGCATAACTTGAACAATACAGTTTGGTCTAGAACAATGCAGTTTAGTGTAGAGTTCATCTGTTTCTGTAACCTCAGCTTATAAATGGATTTTATGGTTAGAATAAACCCCAGCCAACTTTACTTCACTAACTAAGCTCAGGTACCCATTTAAAACTGGTTGAACGTGTGGGACCTATACAACGTTCACTAGGACATGAAAACAGTCATATGGTTCTCACCGAGGATCGAACCCAATACACTTCGGTCAACAATCGTACGGTCTACACCGCTTGTCCCTCAATGTACTTTTTGTGTGAAGCCTATGTAAAGATGAGATGAAATCTCTTAGATCCTGTAAACCATAAAGGGACGGTTTTTTTGCAGTGCCCTTCTTTCATCCACACCATCGCCTATAGTGCCATGGCCATGGAGACACCACGGGAGATATAGCGAAAACTTTAGCCATGACCTGAAATATCCACTGGTTCTCACCGCAGATCGAACCAGGAACACTTAGGTCAACAAATGTACGCTCTATACCGCTCGGCTACCCAATGTACTTCGTAACATGGTCCATTTTCATACTTGTGAATGCCTGTCAGGGTATAATACTTGGGCTATCACTGCTATCAGCATTTTGTCAATGTATAATTATTCCCAATTTTTTGACAGGGTATTAAGTTCATTGCTGTATCAATATAGATTGTGAACTGGAGGCGTGTATTTGGTAGCTGTGGTGGTTCTTTCTTATTTACAAATCACAACATCAAAATAACTTGATACAAGAGTACTTTGCTGATTCAAGTATTTATTCTCGACACAATAATATTATAAAAGAAATGATGAAATAAATTCCGAGTACATATTGTAAAATTCAATCCAATAAATTATCACATTCAAATAGGAACTCAATCAAGTTCTAAGGATCCATCTATAATATCCAAGTACATGTATATAATAAACTGTCTAGCACAATCTCTAACATGGAGGTGAACTATATCTCTCTCGTGATCACTCAGAATACAATAATATATATCACTCAGAATAACTACAATGACACGTCTGTCCTATACGAGAGTGGATCTTCAACTGTCTTAAATAATTCTTTCTTACTTCCGGAAATATAAAAAACTCGGATTTAGTTAAATTAAAAGTGATCTTACTGTTTCGAAACAATTATATTTTTACACGAAACAATTATACCTTTACACTTCTATACCTTTACACAATTATACCTTTACACCTCCCCACCCACCAAAAATGTGCAACATTTCTCTAAAAAAAAACTATTATTAATTGCACTATAGATCTGTACCATCCTTAATTTATGATAAGTTACAATCAATGTATTAAAAAAAATATTCCACTCTATGCAACTAGAGTAACTATATACATCAATATATATACACTTGTATTTCTATTTATAATAAGTTATCTACAAAATAACATTATAGGTGCATATATTTGCATCAACATCATGAAAAAAATTGACAGAAGTTACAACCATAAATTATATGTCTTACAATGTGGTATCTTAATACTACAGCATTGTCAAAATCAAATTAATTATTTTATCAATTGTTACTGTATACAACATGGCATATCGTGCCGAAGCGATGCCAAAATATATTCAATATCCCCATTAAACTCAATTACAATATCATGGCATTCCTATGCCCAACTTAAATATATGCGTAGTTATCCGAAGAAATTCAAATAAGACAGTATGACAATACCGATGTCCATACTCTTAATTCAATAAATAATAATCATCAGCCACCTGGCTGGATCTCATGGGGTACAATCAACATACAGCGTCCCTGCTGCTTATATGGTCCTTTCCGACCAACCCTTGGATAAACCAAGTACAATAACTAATTGAGAAAAAACAAATGATTATGAACAATATTACCTAAGTCCATCTCAACATTATAACTAATTCATAGTACCAACATAATATATTCCACAGTTTCAAATTACACAATGTCTAACAGTGGTATACTTTTTTTTTTTTTTATCCTGTTATATCAATATGTATATCACCTCAAAATTTGGTGAACAAGTACAAGTTTGTGGTATCCAAATAATTACAAGTAATGGTAACAACTAATCATGTCACAAAAAAAATGTTATTTCATGTTACCAAAATCTATGTAAACAATCTTCCTAATATGTACTAAGTAAATGATAAAAATAATGTACAATACCATTATATACAATAATTTGCTAATCAATGCCAATTCATGCAATATTTAAAAAAATAAATTACAATGCCAATGTATGCTATCTCAAAAAAAATTTGTTCAATGCCAATGTATAGAATAAATTGTTCACAATGTCTTTCTATTACAAAAATTTGCTATGTCAGTGTTTTTAAACACCAATCTAACATTAACAATCTTCAAAAAAAAATTATTGCTAAGTCTTTTATTAACATGAAGTACAATGTGCCATAATCAACAAAAAAAAATATAATCATAATATATCATGCTGAATGAATTTATATTCTTGAGTAAGAATTTCTAAAAAAAAATTTACTATGTGTTACCAAATATGCTAACTCAAATTACTATTCTCCATTTATAATATCTATGTAAGTCACATTATTATTTATCAATGTATGTATATATGTGTACTAGTTAAGTCTAAGATAAATTTCATTTAACAATCAAGAAAAATATTTTGTATGTTATTAATTGTTATTTAATTATTATGCCAGCAACAAAATATCTGATCAATTTATTCAGTTAGCCTTGATAAAATATCTGGTATGAAATTGTCTGAATGCTTAATATGTGCTAAATCTAAATCTATCATTTTCATCTAAGTCTTGTTTCTTATTAAACAATGTGCCTCTTGAATGTGTGTGTTTTCTCAAACTGGGTTTCAAATAAGAAATATGTCTAAGTTTAAAGCAATTATTCATTGTGTGACCAAAATTTTTACAGTAGCTACATTGAAGCTTATTAAAATAATTTTGCATGTTTATCTATCCCATATTTTACTGTTGTATAATCTTGTCTTGTTGTGTATTTATTGCTATTCAAATGGTTGGAATTATTCTGTACATGTCCATTTCTATAGTCATTTTGTGGTTGTTGTTTATTTCTGATGTTTTGTTCATAGGTATTACTAGTTTGTTTATATCTAAAGGGGCAAAATGATTGTTTGTGACCAAAATTATGGCAGTAGTAACATTTAATATGTTTAAATTTTAGGGTGCATCTATTTGATTTATGGTCAGGTTTCTTACAATGAAAACATACTGATTTGTGTTTATCTGATACTGTTGACTCTTTTCTACTTTGTTTACTATCATGTGCAACAACTGAAAATGAGTTTATTTGTTTTACTATTGTTGCCTCTGTCTGCTTTTCAGAATTTTGCATAGTTTGTATTATAGTAGTAGTATCACTTTCTATCGGGTCCTTATCTATAGATTTCAGTACTTTTTGTATGTTTATTTCTTTGTTACTTAACCAAAGTGTAAATAACTCTTGAGAATTATCTGGTTTAATGTCTGGAATATTACCTATAATTAAAGGGGCTACTGGTGATGTCATAGCTATGGCCTCAATTTTCCCACTAATCCATGGGGTGTCTATATCTATCATGGCTTTCTTACAGCTAAGTGTGTGACCATTTCCTAATTTAATATCTTCTGAACTGTCCATCATGCACTCATGTGGAACAAGAGATACATCTACCACTACACATGTAGCACCTGTGTCTCTAAGACACATAACCGGTTTATTATTGAGAAAACAGGGGTAAAATATCAAATTACCATTGTTACTTAACAAAGCATTAACATTATGTACTTTGTTATTCCTATTTAAGGATCTGCCTCTATCATTATTATGTCTAGGAGGACTATTGTTTGGTGACTGTCTATTTCTATATTGTCCCTGATATCTACCAGAAGATCTATCATTACTGTTTCTATGATACTGTTTATTGGGTATATATCTGCTTTCTTGTACCTGACCATTATTCACATATCTATTTCTGCTGAGATATAACTTGCATTTGGCTATATTGTGTCCTGGATTATGACAGTAATAACAAGTCCTTTGCATCCTATTAGGAAATCTGGCAGGTAAGCTTCTATATCTATTATCATTGTAACTGTATTGTGATCTGTTTTTTGTGTCTAATGGCACTAAAAGTATTGTCATTCTTACTTTTGAACATGGGGACATCTTGATTGCTATCTTTATAATCAGATAATGTGGAAATAAGATCTTTCTTGCAATTGACCTTCTTTAATTTAATGAAAGAGAATAATTTGCTGGAGCTTATGTTTAAAATTTTGTCTACTAGCATTAATTCTATAATTTGTTGGGGATCAGATGCATTTATGCCAGCCATTTTAATGTAGTTATTTAAATAGGACTCCAATTTATTTATATAGGCTGTAGGGTGTTCTGTTTCAGTCATTATTGAATTGTGGAACAGATTCCTATAGTGTTCCTCAGTTTTGTTATGAAAATCTAAGAGGTGTTGCTTAATTTCATTATATGATTTATGTTCTGGTCGTCCTAACATTTGCAATACGCTTACTGATTCACCACGGAATGCTTCTAGTACATATTTAGTCCACTCAGACTCTGGTATATTGTTAACTGTAAGTATAGATTCAAAATTGGCCAAATATGCATCAATGTTACCATCTTTAGAATTAAACTGAGCTATATGTGGTCTACCACCTGTATTATTCTTTTGCAGTGTTTTTGTGTGTTGCTCTGAGTCTATTCTTTTCATTTCTATTTCTGCTTCTAATCTTTTTATTTCTAACTGTATTTTCTCTTTCTCTAACCTTTCCTGTCTGTCTAATTTCTCTTTCTCTAATCTTTCCTGTCTGTCTGCATCTAACTTTTTCATTTCTAATCTCTCTTTCTCTAACCTTTCCTGTCTTTCTGCCTCTAATTTATCCTTTTCAAGGTTTCTAAGAGCAAGTCTTTCTTCTCTATGTATTCTTTCTTTTTCTAATTGCAATCTCGCTTGTGCCTTAGCTTCCTCTTTTTCAATGTTTTCTTTAATAAATTGTAGGAGTTTCTCTCCTGTTAGACCATATTTTTCACCTCTCCTCTCATATACTTCCCATAAATTGTCTTCTATATTTTTAGCCTCCATATTGCCGGTTCAGATATATCAAATAGGGAAATATAGTGAGAAAAATCACTATTATAGAAAAATATATGATACTGATACTGTATCACTGGCAATACATAAATCTAAAATCAATGTAACCTCAAGAAAAATTCACTGGCACTGATCAATATTAATTGGCACTAAATATTACTAACTGGCATTGACTACATGGCAAAAATCATTATACAATATTGTACATTGAAGTAACAAAAATAGAAGGGGGGTCAGTGTTCAGTGTCTAATAAATGATAAATAATAAAAAAAATAATTATGAAGAAATAAGGTTTTTACAAGACAGGACTTAAACGATAACAGAATCAGCGAAAAAAATTTCTTAGTAGATTGATAGTAGACGTGAGAGAAAAATAATGATTAAACTAGACGAGACATCGACAAAACTGGTAGAAAAAAAAATTTCGGACAATATTTAAACAAAGGGTTTTAAACAATGAACAAACAAGTCGCAGACAACTAAATATTTACATGATATCGATAATCTATCTGGATCCAAAATTAATCAATCAACACACAATTAAGTGTAAAGATCCAGAAAGAGAATCAGTATGTCCTAACAGAGAGCGCCAGATGACTAGTTCAACTGACTCACCACTCCACCACCCATTAATGAAACAAATAACATAAATGAACACTGATTATAAGGGGAAAATAAAATAGGAGAGAAGAAAAAAAAATTATTTAAATTTAAAGTAAATATATTTACTTGTCTTCCTTGTTCTGCTGTTCTATCTTCTTGTCCTGGTTCCTAATAATGTTAATACAAGCACTAACAAGCACAGTCTTTAGTGTAGCAAACAGCCATCTTGACCTGTGACCTTGCCTCCTTTTCCGTAGATGAATGAAAGTGTTAATGTAAACACTGGCCAACAGTGAATGAAAGTTTCTTCCTGAATGTACAAGGTAAACAAACACAGTCTGAGATGTGTAGTGTAGTCTCAGTCTACAAGAAAACAAGCGGCCATCTTGACCTGGTTTGCACGCCGTCTACGGGAAGGTGCTGACGTCATCGGAATACACAAGCAGAGAGAAAATAATGATGAATTCTCTAATGATGAATTTTTATACTGTAAGAAGTATATCTTCTTATATTTGGCAACTAGGTACCAAAGTGTGACTTTAATCGGGCAGTAGGGTATGCCGCGATCAAAATGAGGTGTCACTTGCTAACGACCTCAGTGTCGGACACGTCGACCTGCAAATGTGGGTCACTGTGGTGTGGGTCACCGTGGGGCTCCGTCGGGTTGAATCAACTGGAAGATGAACTTTTATTTGCAAACTGTTAACAGTATACTGGTCTCTCTGGTCTTCGGGATGCTTAGGTTCTCCAGGTTGGCCGCAATTTATCAGATTTCTGGTGCCGCCTCTGGAAGATGAATTCAGCTCGTCCAGCAAAATGGAAGTTGTACTTTCCTGTGTTCGTAGTTCTTATTGTTCAGTTTTCAGGTTCAGTTCGTCAACGCTGCCACCATTGTCAGAGTATAATACTTGGGCTATCACTGCTATCAGCATTTTGTCAATGTATAATTATTCCCAATTTTTTGACAGGGTATTAAGTTCATTGCTGTATCAATATAGATTGTGAACTGGAGGCGTGTATTTGGTAGCTGTGGTGGTTCTTTCTTATTTACAAATCACAACATCAAAATAACTTGATACAAGAGTACTTTGCTGATTCAAGTATTTATTCTCGACACAATAATATTATAAAAGAAATGATGAAATAAATTCCGAGTACATATTGTAAAATTCAATCCAATAAATTATCACATTCAAATAGGAACTCAATCAAGTTCTAAGGATCCATCTATAATATCCAAGTACATGTATATAATAAACTGTCTAGCACAATCTCTAACATGGAGGTGAACTATATCTCTCTCGTGATCACTCAGAATACAATAATATATATCACTCAGAATAACTACAATGACACGTCTGTCCTATACGAGAGTGGATCTTCAACTGTCTTAAATAATTCTTTCTTACTTCCGGAAATATAAAAAAACTCGGATTTAGTTAAATTAAAAGTGATCTTACTGTTTCGAAACAATTATATTTTTACACGAAACAATTATACCTTTACACTTCTATACCTTTACACAATTATACCTTTACAATGCCATGGTCAAATAATGATATTTGGTTCTTCATAATACGTTTTCTCCTATTTCAATCATGTTTACTGTTATTTATGTAATGTGTTAGGCAGCTTAAATTGCGCTGTAAACATAAATTAAAAGGTAAAAGGATTCCCCTGGCCTAAACACATTTTTTTCTAAATTTGCGCTTTAAAATCTAATACATAATCGTACGTGCGAGCGAGCGTGTGTATAACTTCCGCGGCTAAAAATAGACTGGGGAATTCCAAAATTTTAGTCTCACTAAAGGGGAGTTAACTCTTGCTTGGCTAAAAATAATACTCGCCGGTCCGGGTACCGGGCCGTTGATCTAGTATTATTATAAAAATGCTATGGACTGATGCTGAAATGATTAAAGTTTAATAAAGCTCACAGTTTATTTGTAAAAATAAGTGCATGCTATTTAGATATATAAATATACAAATATTTAAATGTTACTCTTCCAATCATAAGAGAACTCAAATATATACAATCTCTTATTTATCAGCGTCAGTTTATTGGCGTAGTGGCTGCAAAACACTGGCTAACAAAGAAGCGAAGCTAAGCTTATTACACACCTTTGACTAAAAGGCCGATTGGCGTGATAGCGTTATAACGTCATCTTTTCTAAGTGATACATTTCAAATAAAACAAGCTTTTTATTTAACAAAGTGAACTTAAATTTACTTTCTTTTTTGTTTAGATTCAAGAAACTGATGGCTCCTTTTTTTACAATGTAGCCGTGAGAAGCAAATGTAAATGTATTATATTGGCTGACAATGACCAAAGCCCAGCATAGAATCTATTGCAAGCTACCATATCCTGGAACAATTCACAGTCCATTGCTAAAGTAAACATTGACAATGTGCCGTTACTGACATCATCAATTGTTGTTTCAGGGAACCTAATCGGGTAAGCACTTTGAATACTTAAATTCGGAGCAATATATTAATTACATTTCATTATCGAATGATATAAACTTTGAATGACTTAAAACATTTAATCAAATAAGTTAAAATGAAAATATATTTAAAGATATTTTACATGTGCTCTAATACATAATGTTTTTATACATATTATTCATAATTTATTTTAAATAGTATGTTTTGTTTGGTAATAATTTTGTAGGTTTTTAGAGGAAAATTCAAGTGTCATATATTTGCATATTTTTATAGACAATTGGTTATAATGTAATATAGCTCAAGGAAACCTTTTCTGGAGGATTTGTTGACGAGTCAAGAGGACGTGTTTGTCAGTCCAATCAGCCCAACTGATATAGCGGTTGTGTTCTGCACCTCTGGGACGACTGGATTTTCTAAGTTGGTACATAAAACTCACGGGGAAGTTGTCCATATTGTGAGAAACAATGAACTGATAGTTTTCAAAGACCCGAAATATCCAGATAAACGTTTTGTTCAGTATAGCGACAGGCTGCTAGGTAATAGACTTTATTATTTTTTTTTTTACTAATTTACGAATAAAACGCATGGTAGAGTTGGTGTAGATCACTTGACTTTCACCTCAAAAGTCCTGGGTTTGATTCTCGGTGATAACCAGGGAAATTGTATCAGGTCATGGTGAAAGAGTTTTGAAAGTCCCCCAAGCGCAACCTGGGAGAGAGATAGAGAGTGAGGGGGCAGGGAGGGAGAGAGAATGAGGGAGGGAGGAAGGGGAGAGAGGGGGAGGGAGAGAGAGGTGGAAAGGGAGGGAGGGAGAAAAGGGGGAGAGAGGGAGATGGGAGAGGGAGCAGGGGGGGAGAGGGAGATGGGAGAGGGAGTAGGGGGAGATGTAGAGAGAAAGGAAGGGAGGGAGAGAGGGGGTAGGGAGAGGGAGTAGGGGGAGATGGAGAGAGAAAGGAAGGGAGGGAGAGAGGGGGTAGGGAGAGAGAGAGGGGAGGGAGGGAGAGAGAGGGTGGGAGAGAGGGAGGGAGAGAGATAAAGAGTGAGGGGGGCAGGGAGGGAGAGAGAGGGAAAGAGGGAGGGAGGAAGGGGGAGGGAGAGAGAGAGGTGGAAAGGGGAGGGAGGGAGAAAGGAGGGAGAGAGGGGTTAGGGAGGGAGAGAGGGGAGGGAAGGAGAGAGGGAGGATGGACTTTGGGAGTGAAGGAGGGGGAGAGGGGAGAGAGGGAGATGGGAGAGAGATGGGAGAGAGAGAGAGAGGGGAGGGAGGGAAAGGGAGAGAGGGGTAGGGAGGGAGGGAGGGAGAGAGGGGGTAGGGAGAAAACAGAAGATAAACAGAAAACCTTATTTTAAACCCGGGCAAAGCCGGGTACTTGCAACTAGTATATATATATATATATATCACTTACAAAAATAGTACTTCTGCATCTCACATTATAGGCATTATGTCCGTTTTCAGGAGGGCCCTATACAAGTGATCGGATTTCTCCCCCCCCCCATCCTTACTTATCTTTAATTTATTTGAAAGGTTATAAAAGGAGCCTCTTTCATGATATGTTTATTTCATCTAAACACATGACAAGTTCATTTCATCTAAACACGTGATATGTTTATTTTATCTAAACACGTGATATGTTTATTTTATCTAAACACTTGACAAGTTCATTTCATCTAAACACGTGATATGTTTATTTCATCTAAACACATGATATGTTTATTTCATCTAAACACATGATATGTTTACTTCATCTTTTGAAATTTATTTTGGGTATGACCTTTTGCTGCAAAATTTGGGCAAAGAATGATGGGGGGGGGGTGGGGGCGTTTTACCATAGTTTGTCAGTAGGGAAGGGGTAGGGGGGGGGCTTAGAATATCCCACTGCAGCCCGGGGGGTATACATGTATAACTCTAAGCCGCCACTTTGAGAACACTGTCAGCGTCATTGAGAATGAATATTTTCATTTCGCACACGCAGGGAAATTCCAAGGCTATTTTAACCGCACGGCTGGAACAGATCCGGCTACAATGAAGGCGGTGACACTGGACGATTGGTTCGATATGGAAGACTACTGTTACAAGGATGAAGAAGGGAACCTGTTCGTGTTTGGGAGGAACAAAGACATCATCACCTACGGGAACTATATTGTCTACCCTGGATGGGTGGAAGACAAAATCGCAGAGCACCCGGATGTGACACAAGCCTGTCTGGTACCTGTGAGTTTTAATTGCGGATTGGTTGACGCAATTAAATAACTTTAAAAAATGTCATTGTTTAAACATTAATTCAAAAGAGTCATTGTTTAAACATCAATTCAAAAGAGTCATTCTTTAAACATCAATTCAAAAGAGTCATTCTTTAAACATCAATTCAAAAGCATAGATATATAAGACTAGATCGCTTATGCTTATTTCATAGAGACCGAAAAAGTGTTGTATTCGAGACCCCTACTTTAAAAAGAGAAGAGTACAATTCTGTACAGTTCTTTATTTTTTACCGAAAAAGATTTCCTTCCTTTTAATTAAAAAAAAATCCCCATTCATGCTAGAGGTTGGCGCTTTTAAAATCTACTGATGTGTCTGAAAAAATTATATTTGACGGTTAGTAATAATATAATCAAACAACCGAAGGCATTTTATTCAAAGTTAATTGAAAAAAAAAGTTTTTGAAAATTTGTCAAGGAAAACAATGCAAAATGTCTTCTGCTATTTATTTCGGTTACTTAAGGTTTCTATGCGTACTACGTCATCAGGTTATACATAATTGTACTCTTCTCTTTTTAAAGTTATGGTCCGCACAATATATGTCTATGCATAGCCCATAAGCGATCTTGTCTTATATATCTATGTTCAAAAGAGTCATTCTTTAAACACCAATTCAAAAGAGTCATTCTTTAAACATCAATTAAAAAGCGTCATTCTTTAAACATCAATTAAAAAGAGTCATTGTTTAAACATCAATTCAAAAGCGTCATTCTTTAAACATCAATTCAAAAGAGTCATTCTTTAAACATTAATTCAAAAGAGTCATTCTTTAAACATCAATTAAAAAGAGTCATTTTTTAAACATCAATTCAAAAGCGTCATTCTTTAAACATCAATTAAAAAGCGTCATTCTTTAAACATCAATTCAAAAGAGTCATTCTTTAAACATCAATTATAAAGCGTCATTCTTTAAACATCAATTAAAAAGCGTCATTTTTTAAACATCAATTCAAAAGCGTCATTCTTTAAACATCAATTAAAAAGAATCATTCTTTAAACATCAATGAAAAAAGTGTAATTTAAAAAAAAAAAAACAATGGAACAATGTCATTCTTGTAATACCCAATTAAAAAAGATGGACTCTGATATGATCATCAAATAATCAATTATTTTAAATGCCTTATGTCTGGTTTGACATGTGGTGTAACACTAGATTTGAGCAAAATCTTGTACTAACAGAGATATCTTAGTCATATAGACTCATACATATTTCTTTAAGCTTGAAATGTGTATGGTGCAGCTGTTAAAATGCTTTCAACATATTTCATAGGTCTCAGATCCAGTAATTCATCAAAACATCTGCGCATGTCTAAAGATGACGTCAGATAGCAGAGTCAGTGTTGATGAATTTCAACGTTTTTGCCAGAATATATTTTTCCGCAAAGCAATTAGTATTGCGCCAGCATTTTTCTTGGTATGTATTCCCAGTAGCTCTTTCATTATCTATTTCAATAGCTCTTTCATTATCTCTTTATTTAGCTGTTTCATTATCTATTTCATTAGCTCTTTAATTATTTCTCTCATTATCTCTTTCATTATCTATTGCATTAGCTCTTTCATTAGCTCTTTCATTAACTCTTTCATTATCTCTTCCATTAGCTCTTCATTAGCTCTTTTATGATCTATTTCATTAGCTCTTTCATTAGCTCTTCCATTAGCTCTTTCATTAGCTCATTATCTCTTTCATTATCTATGTCATTAGCTCTTTCATTATCTCTTTAATTATCTCTTTAATTATCTCTTTCATTAGCTCTTTAATTATCTATTTCATTAGCTCTTTCATTAGCTCTTTAATTATCTCTCTCATTATCTCTTTCATTATCTATTTTATTAGCTCTTTCATTAGCTCTTTCATTATCTCTTTTATTATCTCTTTAATTATCTCTTTCATTAGCTCTTTAATTATCTATTTCATTAGCTCTTTCATTAGCTCTTTAATTATCTCTTTCATTAGCTCTTTCATTAGCTCTTTTATTAGCTCTTTAATTATCTCTCTCATTAGCTCTTTCATTATCTATTTCACTAGCTCTTTCATTAGCTCTTTCGAATTTCTTTCATTAGCTCTTACACTAATGCGCTGCTTCGCTCATTCTTTTTATACAACATTCTGCTTTTTTGTCACATACTGATTGCACATTATTCTCCTTTAACCTCATAACTGCTTGATTGCTCTGCTAATCCCGCATGCTGCCAATCTCTTACTGCTCCACTGCGCTCCTAATATTGCATGCTACCCTGATCATCTTGTGTTGATGCTCTGCTTATTCGTCGGGTCTTTGCTGATTCTACTTTAATCACCAGGGCCAGCTTTAAGAATTGCGGGGCCCAATTTGTGATGCTTGTGAGGTCCTGTGACAAGAGCCATGACTGATAGCAATATGCTAAATGTACATTGCGGGTCCCTGCCAGATTTCGGGGCCCAATTTGGAGCAATCGGTCCAATCGGCCTCTGGCCGCCCCTGTTTACCACACTCTGTTTTTACCACACTCTGTTTTACCACACTCTGTTTTACCACACTCTGTTTTACCACACTCTGTATTTACCACACTCTGTTTTACCACACTCTGTTTTACCACACTCTGTATTTACCACACTCGGTATTTACCACACTCTGCTTTTACCACACTCTGTTTTACCACACTCTGTTTTACCACACTCTGTATTTACCACACTCTGTATTTACCACACTCTGTATTTACCACACTCTGTATTTACCACACTCTGCTTTTACCATACTCTGTATTTACCACACTCTGCTTTTACCACACTCTGTATTTACCACACTCTGCTTTTACCACACTCTGTATTTACCACACTCTGCTTTTACCACACTCTGCTTTTACCACACTCTGTATTTACCACACTCTGCTTTTACCACACTCTGTATTTACCACACTCTGCTTTTACCACACTCTGTATTTACCACACTCTGCTTTTACCACACTCTGTTTTTACCACACTCTGTTTTTACCACACTCTGCTTTACCACATACATCTCCACCCGTCAAAGGTCGTCATTGGTATATTTATAGCTATAATCAGGTCCGGCTCTGGGCATAGGCGACATAGGCAGCTGTCTAGGGCGCCAAATCGCTAGGGGCGCCAAATTTTAGAATTTCTCACTCTTTACTGTTCATGCAGAAGGGGTCGGGCGTCCTAATAGATGAATGCCTAGGGCGCCAAATTGCCTGGGGTCGGCTCTGGCTATAATATAAAAATATGATGGTGATGGTTCAATTATTAAGGCCTATGAGTAGAATTTGGACGTTTATAGAAAAAATATTTATCGAGTTTAGGGTGGTATGAACGTATATATATATATATATATAAATATATATATATATATATATATATATATATATATATATATATATGTAAACTCTCTATATATATAAATTGACATTAAAAACTGCATTATTAAAAGTCAAATATATGAGGCCATTACGCTGACCTATTTACGCTCCTTAGTTTCGAACTTTTTGTCAAACACTTCAGTAATCTAACAACACTGGTGCTATTATTCATGTCATTTGTAACAGTTTTTTAAAGCTGATTTCCCCGAGCTTAACAACGGCAAGCCTGATAAAGTGAAACTGAAGCAGATGGCCGAGGAAAGATTCGGATGCAAGGGAGACAACTATACATTTAGCTAAGTCAATGTAGTGTTCTTGTCCCTTTGAAAAAGAAATATTTTAATGATATGAAAAACGATTTCAAGTGGTGGTGGGGGGGGGAGATTTCACTGTTAGAATAATCACTTATGATTGTATGTATGTGTGCATTAAAGAATTATTTAACGAAAATTATTCAAGTACGTTTCTCCCCTCGTTTTTTTTTCTAACAATACATTTAGTGTTATTAAATTATTTCATAAGTATCATAATATCTTGTGTGAAATCTGTTGCATTTAATTCAGATTTTAAGCGAATTTCGATAGTGATAATGAAAGCAACGATAAATTAAATATACAAGGATGATATAGTCTGATTATAAAGTGCAAAATATAGAATATCATTGAAATAGATATAGAATTTTGTAGTCCAACTAACAGGTGCACACACAAGACAGTCAATGAAATAGATACATAATGGTTGTATACCGACAAAAAGGTGCTCGATTAATTCAATACAGAGCTGTATTTACGTCATGCCTACTTGCAGGGCTTATAATGACCAGTAACAGGTCCTCCACATACTAATCCTAAGCCCCCCTGGAAATATTTATCAACTGGGACCTCTCTGATCAAACAATCGTACCAATGGCCTCACAATGTTGTAGAAGACGACGCACGTGAAAATGCTGCGTACAGTTGTTACAATAAATGTGTATCTGTAAAATAAATGAGTCGCATGAAACCTCTGTTGGCGTAGGTGCAAGCTACTCTCATATAACAAATGTATACATGCTGAATAAATTAGCCACTATGCAATCTAAGTTGGTCTAGAAGCAGGCTGCTATATCATAACAAATGTATACATGCTGAATAAATTAGCCACTATGCAATCTAAGTTGGTCTAGAAGCAGGCTGCTATATCATAATAAATGTATACATGCTGAATAAATTAGTCACTATGTAATCTCTGTTGGTGTAGGGCGGCAAGCTATCTCATAATGTTATGGTACTTCTGACACTCAAAGAAGAAACAAAATCACAATAAGAAATAATACATACACACAGGGCCGGCCCTTAAGAATTGCGGGGCCCAATTTAACGGAAGCTTGCGAGGCCCCTCTTCAATTTTTTTTTACAATTACAACTATTACTGTTAATGCAAAATGTAAAATTGCGGGGCCCCTGCCAGGCGTGGGGCCCGATAAGGAGCTATCGGTCAATTTGCCTAAAGCCGGCCCCGCATATAAACAGTCCTTCTTTATAACACCCTGTAAACAACACCCTTTGTCCAACTGAGACTATTCATCAACTGCTTAAATGCACATATCGTTCTTCAAGTCCAGTTACACACATACATATCCAGTGGCGCAACCAGCAAAAAGTGCTGAGGGGGGGGGTCACATATAGAAAAAAATGCTGTGGGGGGGCTCACAGATAGAAAAAAAGACAGTTTGACAGTCTTTTTAGTAACTATATATTGTAAAATATGTATTGATAATTTGGTCTGGGGGGGGCTTGAGTTGCGTTCTTTTTTTCGGAAAGTAAGATAGACAATCTTTATTGTGAGATGCATGTGTAAAATGTGTCGTTAAGAATCAAAACATTTACTGCATCTTGTGGAATTTCCAAAAAAAGCATGGAAACAAAGAAAAAAATTCAACTTGATTTTTTTGTTTTCATTTTAGTTAACTTTTTTATTTTTGATTAAAATATCAAAACAAATTCAAATTTAACAAAAGAATCGGTAACACTGTGCATACATGCGTTTTTGTAGTGTTGAGTAATACACTAAGTACAATTTAAACACACAAATGTGTTTCGATTTAATGTGTTCTCAATGTGACATGCACCTAATTGTAAGACCCGATCTTTCATGTCTACTTGTCTGAAAAAAAAGTAATATTTCAAATAAAGAAACAAAACTCATCTTAGAGGAAATTATGGATTTGATTTTCGGTTCTTTTCACACTCTAGTGATTGCTGTGTATTTTTTTTTTTTGAATAACATGCAGTATTTTATAATTTGTTTTTTTTTTGAGACGCAATACACACACACAGAGACCTATGTTATGTGCATACTTATAGAAATAAAAGTTGTAATGAATGTGGGTATGCGTGGTGCAGTGGCGCAACCGGGGTGGGGGGGCAGGGGAAGGGCTTCAGCCGCCCCCCCCCCACCAGGCCAAATCATCGATACATAATTTATGTTTTAAAGTTACAAAAAATACTGTCAAACTCTCTTTTTTTCATAATGTGAGCCCCACCAGCATTTTTTGCTGGTTGCGCCACTGGCTTGGTGGGCCAACCTGGTGGGGGGGGGGGTCCAGAGAGGGAGAGGTGGTGGGTCGGAGGGTTGAGGGATGGGTCTGAAGTAGTGGGTAGGATTGGACGTGGAACCCGAGTGGGGGAAATGTTGGGATGTGGGGGTAAGGTGTCTGTTTGGAGTATGGGAAAGGTGGCGCTAATCAAACGGGGAGGGGGTGGGGGTAAAGAGAAGGAGAGAATGAAGGGGGGGAGGAGTAAGGATGAACTGGGGGGGGGGGACTGAAGAGTCGGATATAATCAAATGAAATGTTCTATACAAAAAACACTTGTATCACATATTGAATGGAAAGCATGCCTTAATATATATATATATATATATATATATATATATATAAATATCAGTTTGACAAAAACATGTACAGGTAATGTTATAAAAAGAGTTTACAAATTGTCATTCTTTTCATCGAGTAATGTAATTATATAAACAGATGTTCACATAACATACGAGTATACTGTAAATAATAATAATATACATGAGACTGAGTTCAAAGCAGGTATTTTTCAGCAAACATTTTATTTAAAGATAATCCATTCCAAAATTCTATGTACAGTTGCTCGCTTGAATAAATGTTCATGTTGTCCCTAGATTCTGTTATACGGACTATTGACTCGGGTTTTTTATGAGGATCTTACACCCAGATCTTTAAAGCTAACGGGCAAAACTTTTTAAGAACAAATTAAAAATCCTTTTGGGAAAAAAAAAGTCATAAACGACAGAGAATTGCCAAATGTAAATAAGTCTTTTACTACTTTGGTAAAGCAGCAGTTTAATAGAAATGTTTCATTTAACGTAATATTTTTTTAGCGTTGGTAATATAACAAGTGTCGGTAATATAACAACCGTTAGTAATATAAACACATGTTGGTAACATAACAAGCATTAGTAATATAATCACTGGTATATACAAGTCTACACTTTGATGTACTCTTCAAAAATTGCTATCAAAATCATAATTATAAAACCAATCAGAATTCCCACATTGTTGAGCACTGTCGTCCAATATCCACGTGACCTCACCAGCTCTGGAAGCTAACAAAGAAAGATACAAAAAATGAATACCATTTACCAATTATGAGAATGGCGAAATTATGTATATCTATCAGACAAAGTTTCAACAACATTTGCGATTTTAAAAAAAAATGTATGCTAAGTATTTTATTGTTGGTAAATGTCAAAAGAGGTTTTTAACTAATAATAATTATTGACAAGGGAAATGAGGCTTTGAATAACTGACAGGAGAAATGAGGCTTTGAATAACTGACAGGAGAAAAGAGGCTTTGAATAACTGACAGGAGAAAAGAGGCTTTGAATAACTGACAGGAGAAATGAGGCTTTGAATAACTGACAGGAGAAATGAGGCTTTGAATAAGTGACAGGAGAAATGAGGCTTTGAATAACTGACAGGAGAAATGAGGCTTTAAATAACTGACTGAAGAAATGAGGCTTGAATAACTGACAGGAGAAATGAGGCTTTGAAAAAGTGACTGAAGAAATGAGGCTTTGAATAACTGACAGGAGAAATGAGTCTTTGAATAACTGACTGAAGAAATGAGGCTTTGAATAACTGACAGGAGAAATGAGGCTTTGAATAACTGACTGAAGAAATGAGGCTTTGAATAAGTGACAGGAGAAATGAGGCTTTGAATAACTGACAGGAGAATTGAGGCTTTGAAAAACTGACTGAAGAAATGAGGCTTTGAATAAGTGACAGGAGAAATGAGGCTTTGAACAATTGACTAGGGATGTGAGGCTTGAAATAATTAACAACAAAGTGGTTAGAATGTTGTCAAATCTACCGTTAGATATGAGATATCGAAACTCTTGACCTAAAACTTTTTGAGCATAAATTACGGTCTAGATAATCAAAAACTAATAAATAGCATTGAATGATAAAAAAAAATTGCATGCAATCAAATACCCCTTAATTAAATGTAAATAGAAGGTACTAACTACATGTAATCAAGATCTTATAAACTACATGTACACATAATTTAACGGTAATTAAAAAGCATTGTTATCACGAGCTTAAAGATTGCGTGTAATCATAAACTAATCGATTACATTTTATAACGAGCAATTACATTACATGCAATCACCATGTACTAAACTAAATCACACGTAATCACACAATCTTCTCACCAAATCAACTAGCGAGATGTACAGAAACATCCCAGCGGTCACTGCAAATATCCACCTGCTGACGTCATCGCTGGTGGTCACCAGAAGGCCCACAATAAGCCCACCGAACGCCGTCAGAGCGGACAGGAAGTTAAACGCCAGGGCCTTCTTTACGCTCAAGCCGCTCTGCAGAAGTACAGCGAAGTCACCTGACGAGAGTAAAAGAAGAAGTTCAGATCCAGCAAAAATATTTCGTATTTTTGAACTTACAAAAAACTAAATGTGTATGATAGAGTTAAAACACCTTTTAAGTCTCTAAATGCTTGTAAGGCGAAGAATTGTTTTAAGCTTGGTAATTCTCAAAATATTTAGTTTGTTAAAATAATTTGGATCTGGCATGCCAAGGCTAAAAAGGGTGCGAAACAATAGCCAGCATACTGCTAAGGGTTGCAAAATATTACCTTTGAAGAATGTCGAATAAAAGATTAAAAAATGTACAATCAGGAGCGGGGAAGAAAAAGTACAAGAGACCCCAAGCTATCCTAGGCGCAATATTCTACTGTATACGCAATAGCTGAGTTCCCAGAATGCAAACTGCTTTAATACGAAGACACGTGTGTGCAGGGGCGCCGAGGGCCAACAAGGGCCCCAGGGCAGGACATCATTGAGGGCCTCTTAATAAACAATGAGTCGTGAAAAAATTGACATGGTCGGGGCGGCCGGGCCCCTTTACAGATGGGGGCCCCCTGGCAATGACCCCCCCCCTGCCACCCCCCATCTCGGCGTGCCTGCGTGTGTGCCCATGATATTTCATCAATATGTTTTCATATACTTCAATAGAATCACAGACTCACCTAGTTCATGGGGCAGCTCATGACAGAATACAGCTATGGATGTTGCCAGACCGGCCGTGTTGCTCAATGTGAAAGCCGCACCTATAGCCAGGCCGTCAGCGAAGTTGTGAATTGCGTCACCAAATATGACCATTATGGCCACCGGGTGGAGATTCGTGGAACCTTGAGACAGTACACATGTGTGGATCGTTAATAAGGTAGTGCTAACCCAAAACACACAACACATGACATTACCCAAAACACACAACACATGACAGTACCCAAAACACACAACACATGACAGTACCCAAAACACACAACACATGACATTACCCAAAACACACAACACATGACATTACCCAAAACACACAACACATGACATTACCCAAAACACACAACACATGACAGTACCCAAAACACACAACACATGACAGTACCCAAAACACACAACACATGACATTACCCAAAACACACAACACATGACATTACCCAAAACACACAACACATGACATTACCCAAAACACACAACACATGACAGTACCCAAAACACACAACACATGACAGTACCCAAAACACACAACACATGACATTACCCAAAACACACAACACATGACATTACCCAAAACACACAACACATGACATTACCCAAAACACACAACACATGACAGTACCCAAAACACACAACACATGACAGTACCCAAAACACACAACACATGACATTACCCAAAACACACAACACATGACATTACCCAAAACACACAACACATGACAGTACCCAAAACACACAACACATGACAGTACCCAAAACACACAACACATGACATTACCCAAAACACACAACACATGACATTACCCAAAACACACATTACATGACATTACCCAAAACACACAACACATGACAGTACCCAAAACACACAACACATGACATTACCCAAAACACACAACACATGACATTACCCAAAACACACAACACATGACATTACCCAAAACACACAACACATGACACTACCCAAAACACACAAAACATGACACTACCCAAAACACACAACACATGACATTACCCAAAACACACAAAACATGACATTACCCAAAACACACAACACATGACATTACCCAAAACACAACACATGACATTACCCAAAACACACAACACATGACATTACCCAAAACACACAACACATGACATTACCCAAAACACACAACACATGACACTACACAAAACACACAACACATGACATTACCCAAAACACACAACACATGACACTACCCAAAACACACAACACATGACATTACCCAAAACACACAACACATGACATTACCCAAAACACACAACACATGACACTACCCAAAACACACAAAACATGACACTACCCAAAACACACAACACATGACATTACCCAAAACACACAAAACATGACATTACCCAAAACACACAACACATGACATTACCCAAAACACACAACACATGACATTACCCAAAACACACAACACATGACATTACCCAAAACACACAACACATGACACTACACAAAACACACAACACATGACATTACCCAAAACACACAACACATGACACTACCCAAAACACACAACACATGACATTACCCAAAACACACAACACATGACATTACCCAAAGCACACAACATATGACATGTGTACATTTTTTTTTTAAATGAGTACTTCTCTAGGCATTGGGGTGAAGTATTTTGAAATAAAGAAAGAGTTTTGTTAAAAGCTATGTTCCGGCACAGCAGAAAAATAAGTAAGCGAGGTTGTGGGTCCCGAGTTCGATCTCGCTGAGATCTAAGGGAATCATTTCAGGTTCTCGTCGAAATATATATGTATATATGTCTCCCGTGGTGCCTCCTTGCCATTGCACTATCAACTCTGGGATGGATGAAAGAGGGGCACTACAATCCCATAGTAGTTTATATGGTCTAACGGGTAATCTTCTGATCTTTACAGTCACTTTAAACATTTGAATGGACACTATGCAATGGAAATGACATGTAGTAGTAAAATACTGAGTTATCCCGCTTTTATCAACCGTGTGACTAGCACGGATCTCTTACGAATGTACGAAGTCACACATTTTAAATGTCAAGCAAATTTTACATTTTGTAAAACTAATTTTTGATTCAATGGATACTTTGATTTTGAACTTCCATAACAATGTTGATGTAGGATAAAAAATTATGGAATAAAAATTATAGAGAAGAATCTAAATATCTTTGGTTTTATCATTTTAGATTTAATCAATTTAGAATGATTTTATGTCACATATTATAATGAAGTTAATGAGAATTTTTTTTTTCTGATAATAAAATTGTATACCAAGTTAAGTATCAATTATAGCTTTAAATACACCAATCATATCTCACTTTTTACAACAAAAATGTGGCTTCTATCTAAAATAAATGTTTCCCTTTTTAGCATTCAGTTAGATAAAACAACACATCACAAAAAAAATATCTCATACATAATGGAAGAAATGCCACCGAGAGAAAAAAAAGCATCATGTTTTATAACATACATTTCGATTGGTTATTAGCTATCGTATAACATACAATATGATTGGTTATTAGCTAACATATAACTTACAGCTCGATTGGTTATTAGCTGGCGTTGGACTTTCTTTCAATGCTAGTTCTTCCTGTGAAAGATATTTAAAAAAAAATAAAAGTATGTTACAAGCCTATATACTTCAAGAAATATTAAAATTTGATTGATGATTTTTAAGTGACTGCAGTGTTTGTGCAATTAAGTGAACTAGACATTTTTTTTAACAGGGAGTTAATGTACTTAAAAGTTTCATTTTATCTTTTACTTTAAGTGACATAGCAAGTCAAAATAATGATGAAAATTTTTGTTTAAATATATATATATATATATATATATATATAATTTTGTAAAGTTACAAATATTAATAAATAGAAAATATTTAATTATTAGGTGCATAGTAAAGTTACCCACACTGACAAAGTTGACATACTTGGCACTGTCAAACAGCTGAATCTGAACACACTCTTGACCCTCTGGACTATGCTGTTCAATACAAGTAAACAAGTTAGCCATTTCATGTATCTAGCACTAGCCTACTTAACAAGTTATTAAAATGTATGAATAAATGTATGTATATGTTCTAATATATTATCAAATGCTAAGGATATTGAGTAAAATACATTTTACATTCTAGCAGTACTGACTTAATAACGATAGGCTGTTTACTCACGGAATGATTGCTGTACTTAGACATAATCTTCTCCAAGATATAGAAAAAGTATAAACCTAGAAAAGTTAAATATCAAATGTGAAATACACTGCTATACAATAATACACGGTAAAAACAATTTTAAGTTAGCATTTACATCAAATATGCCCTACAAGTTAAAGGCGTCTTTTTCTCGCATCTCAAAGAATTCACGAAAAAGGAATACATAAATCCATTTTAATAATTTTCGAAAAATCAAGAATACGCAATATCTGTTATATAACGCATTTAAAATGAATGGTAAAAGTATTTCGCCAAAAAAAATAATAAAAGAGAAAGCCAGGGGTGTTATTTGTAATGGGGAAGAGGGGGGAAGATGTGGCATGTTTTAAAAGAGAACCTTCGACACTTATTGAGAAATCAATCCGCCATAAAATGAACTGAAATGTCAAAATTTACTTAAATTTTCTTTTTAATTGGTATCTACATTATTGGTACATTACTGGGGCAAAGTCGGCTGGGCGTTGTGCTAACCTAACAATCCCTCTATATGCCGAGGTTACTGAAACAGCTGAATTCTACACTTCTTCTGCTCCGATGAGTCCTGATGGGAACTTGGATGTCATGCCGGTTTTCCGTATGAGACCAATCATGAAAAATTTAATTCTTCTTGGGAGACCAGGAAAGTAAAAAACGCAAGATTTAGTTGAAACCTTTTCATATTCAGAAACGTGCGCAACATAAAAAAAAAGTCCCCAATACCCAGGGCAGAATTTCCAGATAGGCTGACTAAACCGTGGCCTAGAGTCCCCGCAATACATTTTATTTTTTATATGGGGCCTCAAATTTTGTTGGCCCTGGGCCCTTAAAATTGCAAATCCGGCTCTGATCACACCTTACTCCGCTGATCTAAATAGGACATGTTACGTTGGATCCAACTTACAAAGTACTAAACATTACTATGGTTGTGTGAGTTACCTGCCATAATAGCCAGGCCAAACAGAACCGGTTCCTCCACAACGAACCCTTCTTCTTCGTGGGAGTGGTCATGACCTTCACCTTTATGTGCGTGAGCTCCTAAAGCCTGATGATGAATCAATCGTAAAAATAATAGTCGTACGTCATCATAGTACTTTAACATAAATCTGTCATAAACAACTGTACCCCACCTAACTTGCAAATTACACAACCACTGTTAGCTTGCCTTGCATAAGTAAAGCGTTTGACCCAACGGATCGCAAATCCCTTGTCAAGAATCTAACTTCTCGTTTTCAAAGTGACAATCTGGCAAGATGTGTTATGGACGAACTCATTTCTTTACTCATACGTCACACCATTAAACATTATTGATTTTCATGGTATATAACAAAACTTGTGTTTGCCATTAACGGCATTTGTGTCAGAAACCTCAACCAGAAAAAAAAATGTAATTGCAAAGTTTCATTTGGCTGACGTTTGTTGTTTTGTTCCTATAAAACAAGATTTAATTGTTAATTTTGTGTTTCATTTATTTGTAAATATTTGTAAATATAAATTCTGGGGGGAGAGGTTGGGGGATATAAAAATGATGTCCCACTGGTTTAGGTGTCTAGATAAGAGGATCTGCTCTAAACGGAACAGTGTTAATATACGAGGAACTGCTCTAAACGGAACAGCGTTAAAAGAGGAACTGCTCTAAACGGAACAGCGTTAAGCGGGGGGGGGGGGGGGCTGTTGAACTGTACTTTGTACTTTGATTGATAAACACCATTCATTCTCCTCTCATTTCAGTTTACTTGAGGTATTTTTTCAGCCATGTAAAGTCATGTTAACCTTGTTGACATACTGTGACTTTATGCATATAGCTTAGGCTGATGTTGTCATGTTTTTAATTCGCCAGACAAGATCCGGTACAAATATAAAAATATAAATTTGTTAGATGTAAAAAATGTATTGATCCTGTTTTCAAATTAAACTTCAGTAATGAAACCGCCAGAAAAAAAAATATTTTTTGTGTATATTTAAGGGAAAAGTTTGAAATTGGTATTGATCCAGTAAAATGGGTTATTATAAGTGGAATATATATATATATATATATATATATATATATATAAATGTGTGACCCTATATTTGTCTTTCTTCTTTCTCCCCTTTTCTTTATCGATCAACTGTTATCCATGTCCGTTTATCTCAGTGGAAAGAAGCCCACATATATCCATCTTACTTTCTTTCACTCTTGAATGACATGTCTTGTAATTTGTAACCATCATATATTTACCGCTGGTATCAAATGAAGGACGGCATCCGAGAACAACGTACCAACGGCCAGGCCGACAAACGTGGACATCAGGCCAGAATACACTTTACTGGAGGCGCATGGGATTGCAATGGCGCCCAGGATGGAGCAGAGGCAGATGATGAATGTGGCGGCAACACTGTATCCAATCTCTGTTGAGGCATACAACGCACAGTGGTTGGTTGTTATAATGGTAATTCAGATAGACACACAGACGGCTCTATGGTAGATAGATTAGACAGACAGATAGCTAGATTTATTGATTCATAGATAGATAGATAGATAGATAGATAGATAAATAGATAGATAGATAGATAGATAGATAGATAGATAGATAGATAGATAGATAGATAGAATAGATAGAAACAAATAGATAGATAAAGAAGATACAAAATATACATACGATATATAGCATAGATAGATGGTATATAAATAGATAAATAGAGAGCTAGATAGAAAGATAGATACATACATACAAAAATAGATAGATAAATACATAGATAGATACATAGATTGGTAGATACATAGACAGACTAATAGATAGATAAATATAGTTAAATAGACGGATAGAAAAATCGATAGATAGAAAGATTGATAGACAGAAAGATAGATTTGATAGATAGATAGATAGATAGATACATACATACATACATATATACATACATACATAAATACATATATAGATACAGATACATAGATAGTTATATATAGATATCGTCTGGTAATCCTACAATGTAAGGGACGTAAACAACCGTCTTACTCTCAGCATTGGTGTTTCCAAACCCCACATGAGTCTCCTCCCCTGTGCAGTCACCAAAGATCGTCTGGCTAATGAGAGACGGACAGAGTTTCTCGAAGACGCCCCTGTCTACTTCAGAGGTTGACGTGTACAGAGACATGACTTGCTCTGCAGAGAAGCATCTGTTGAACTCCTGCAACATTTTTTGTTTTTCTCTTTATACAGAAAATATTTTTAGGGGAATGGATAGTCGAGTGATGTAGATACTTTACTGTCAACTCCTAGACACTCGAGTTCGATCTTCAAATGAGAACCAAAGATTTTTTTTTCCAGTATATGGTAAACGTTGGTTGAAACATTTGCCAAGTCATAATTACATAAGTTATACTGGCTAAGAAAACTTTACTTATTAACAAAAAAAAAACTCTTGTTAATAAAGAGAATAATTTATATCGTTTTTATGGATTATGTTGAAAGGAATATTTGGTTTAAAAAAAAATAGATATTAAAATTTAACAATCGTCATTGAAATTTTACTCAGCTAAAGACTAACCATTATAAAAACTTTTTTTAATGTGAAATTTTAAAGCTCAATTTGAAATATAAGCAATCCGTGTGTTTAATGGTCAATAAAATTGACATAATATCTCCAAATGCTAAATAAAGGGGTTGTAATAAAATGGACATATGTGTCGTAACATTGTATACTAACCTCATATGGTGTGACGTCTCGTTTTCTTCTGTGATCATGATCATGTCCGCCATCTTGAGGTTCAACGTCATTGGCTTCATCTCTGTGAGGACTTATCCCCATGGCAGACATAATCTTGTGTAAACCTTTAGAGTAAAGAATGAAATGATAAAACACATTATATATATATACACTGATTACGGTTTTTATGTATCTATCTTTTTAATAGGCGAAAAAAAAAATCTCGGGGCAGACGAAGTCAAGAATTCGTCTGTTTCAATAGGCAGGCAACATATTGAGGGATTATGTGGCTGGCACAACGCCTAGCCGCGTTATAGAATATATATATATATTTATATATATATATATATATATATATATATATATATATATATATATAATAGCGATTTGGGCTCTGCGATAAATCGAAATTAAAGAATTAATACAGCTATATTCCAGTTTAAAATCGCCAAACTTAAACAATAGTAATAAAAATCATGAAAAAAATTTAAAAATCGGATCTGTCCGAAACCAAAAATAACTTTGCCTACTGATCAAACCTAATGGAAAATAACTCTATGCAATGGTTTTGCAGGGTACAGCTAGTATCATATTTATTTTTTTTTTATGCAACAGTTTGTTTTGATAAAAATTAAAACGTCAGAGACAGTAAGAACGAACGATAACTTTTAAGATGTAATCTCTTCCTTAAATTTAAAACTAGCCTACCTTTAAATCATAGGATAGTAAGGATACAAATTAATAAAAATCAGCGTGATTACCTGCAAGTGATAAGTGTGTTGATTCGTTGGCGAAATGTCTAAAAATATTGTTGACAAAATCTCCAGCATATGGCAGGATCCTGCAGGTTTCTTTTATTTCTGACCCTGAAGAATTATTGAAAAGTATTGCCAGAAAAAAATCATGTGTAAAGTTATTTTAAACTGTCGTAGTACGTTAGTTATTTAGCACATGTCATAAGGTGATGGTTAGCAGTATGGTGTAGGTGCTTGAGTGCCGACCTGGAGTTCCCGGGTTTGATCCTCGGTATGTTTTCAGGCCCGGGTTAGTCCATTCAGCTTAAAGGGTTATCTAACATGAGTTGGGGGTTAGTTCATTCAGCTTAATGGCTTATCTAACATGAGTTGGGGGTTAGTCCATTCAGCTTAATGGCTTATCTAACATGAGTTGGGGGTTAGTCCATTCAGCTTAAAGGGTTATCTAACATGAGTTGGGGGTTAGTTCATTCAGCTTAATGGCTTATCTAACATGAGTTGGGGGTTAGTCCATTCAGCTTAATGGCTTATCTAACATGAGTTGGGGGTTAGTCCATTCAGCTTAAAGGGTTATCTAACATAAGTTGGGGGTTAGTCCATTCAGCTTAATGGCTTATCTAACATGAGTTGGGGGTTAGTCCATTCAGCTTAATGGCTTATCTAACATGAGCTGGGGGTTAGTCCATTCAGCTTAAAGGGTTATCTAACATAAGTTGGGGGTTAGTCCATTCAGCTTAATGGCTTATCTAACATGAGCTGGGGGTTAGTCCATTCAGCTTAAAGGGTTATCTAACATAAGTTGGGGGTTAGTCCATTCAGCTGAATGGACTAACCCCCAACTCATGTTAAGTCCATTCAGCTTAATGGCTTATCTAACATGAGTTGGGGGTTAGTCCATTCAGCTTAAAGGGTTATCTAACATGAGTTGGGGGTTAGTCCATTCAGCTTAATGGGTTATCTAACATGAGTTGGGGGTTAGTCCATTCAGCTTAAAGGGTTATCTAACATGAGTTGGGGGTTAGTCCATTCAGCTTAATGGCTTATCTAACATGAGTTGGGGGTTAGTCCATTCAGCTTAATTGCTTATCTAACATGAGTTGGGGGTTAGTCCATTCAGCTTAAAGGGTTATCTAACATGAGTTGGGGGTTAGTCCATTCAGCTTAATGGCTTATCTAACATGAGTTGGGGGTTAGTCCATTCAGCTTAAAGGGTTATCTAACATGAGTTGGGGGTTAGTCCATTCAGCTTAATGGCTTATCTAACATGAGTTGGGGGTTAGTCCATTCAGCTTAAAGGGTTATCTAACATGAGTTGGTGGTTAGTCCATTCAGCTTAATGGCTTATCTAACATGAGTTGGGGGTTAGTCCACTCAGCTTAAAGGGTTATCTAACATGAGTTGGGGGTTAGTCCATTCAGCTTAAAGGGTTATCTAACATAAGTTGGGGGTTAGTCCATTCAGCTTAATGGCTTATCTAACATGAGTTGGGGGTTAGTCCATTCAGCTTAAAGGGTTATCTAACATAAGTTGGGGGTTAGTCCATTCAGCTTAATGGCTTATCTAACATGAGTTGGGGGTTAGTCCATTCAGCTTAAAGGGTTATCTAACATAAGTTGGGGGTTAGTCCATTCAGCTTAATGGCTTATCTAACATGAGTTGGGGGTTAGTCCATTCAGCTTAATGGCTTATCTAACATGAGCTGGGGGTTAGTCCATTCAGCTTAAAGGGTTATCTAACATAAGTTGGGGGTTAGTCCATTCAGCTTAATGGCTTATCTAACATGAGCTGGGGGTTAGTCCATTCAGCTTAAAGGGTTATCTAACATAAGTTGGGGGTTAGTCCATTCAGCTGAATGGACTAACCCCCAACTCATGTTAAGTCCATTCAGCTTAATGGCTTATCTAACATGAGTTGGGGGTTAGTCCATTCAGCTTAAAGGGTTATCTAACATGAGTTGGGGGTTAGTCCATTCAGCTTAATGGGTTATCTAACATGAGTTGGGGGGTTAGTCCATTCAGCTTAAAGGGTTATCTAACATGAGTTGGGGGTTAGTCCATTCAGCTTAATGGCTTATCTAACATGAGTTGGGGGTTAGTCCATTCAGCTTAATTGCTTATCTAACATGAGTTGGGGGTTAGTCCATTCAGCTTAAAGGGTTATCTAACATGAGTTGGGGGTTAGTCCATTCAGCTTAATGGCTTATCTAACATGAGTTGGGGGTTAGTCCATTCAGCTTAAAGGGTTATCTAACATGAGTTGGGGGTTAGTCCATTCAGCTTAATGGCTTATCTAACATGAGTTGGGGGTTAGTCCATTCAGCTTAAAGGGTTATCTAACATGAGTTGGTGGTTAGTCCATTCAGCTTAATGGCTTATCTAACATGAGTTGGGGGTTAGTCCACTCAGCTTAAAGGGTTATCTAACATGAGTTGGGGGTTAGTCCATTCAGCTTAAAGGGTTATCTAACATAAGTTGGGGGTTAGTCCATTCAGCTTAATGGCTTATCTAACATGAGTTGGGGGTTAGTCCATTCAGCTTAAAGTGGTTATCTAATATATAGTTGGGGGTTAGTCCATTCAGCTTAATGGCTTATCTAACATGAGCTGGGGGTTAGTCCATTCAGCTTAAAGGGTTATCTAACATGAGTTGGTGGTTAGTCCATTCAGCTTAATGGCTTATCTAACATGAGTTGGGGGTTAGTCCACTCAGCTTAAAGGGTTATCTAACATGAGTTGGGGGTTAGTCCATTCAGCTTAAAGGTTTATCTAACTTGAGTTGGGGGAAGAATCTTTTTAAAAAAAGAGGGGGGGGGGAGGGCACTGCAAAAATCATTTCATTAGTTATTTATGATACCTGAAAGAGGAATATCCCATGAATGATATATGGGATCTGAGAGTTGGACATCCCATTTATTGAGCTAAATAAGCAGTACTTATCAGCAACCCCTGAGAAGAGAGGAAGTTTGTATGATATGTAAGAACATGAGTATCAAGGCTGGAACTGTCACTCACTTGAGTAGGACTAACTGTCATAACGGGGGATTTTTTTGTCTGCTATGGTCATTAACTAGATGAATTATTTCTCTGGCAATGACCTGAGCGGCTGTAATGTATTCAAATTGTGACATGACAAGTTTTAAACCTGACATATCCCTGATGTAGCCCGATAGCTCCACTCCTTAAACTGAAGGTTAGGGTTTTAGTTTAAGGATAAGGATAAACAAATAGCACAGTCTAATACATGCAGTATATATATATATATATATATATATATATACTTTTTAGGTCTAGTGGTGAGTACATATGAAATGTTTTACAGTAATCTACAATATGACGTAATGCAAATTGCTAGACTAATTTTTAAAAGAACATAAAGCCAATAAAATTTCGTGAGAACATTGAGACATTTTTTATCAACGCTAAACAAGATTTATTGATTGTTTTATAGAAAAATAAGATAGAAATAAGAAGAAAGATAGTAAAACAGGTTAGAAGGGGATAGATAATAAATAGACACATGTACTATGTAGTAGATAGAAATAGGAAAGATAGATGATAAATGAGATATGCTTTTTTGAAATGTAATTGAGAGATAGGTGGAACGACAAATAGATGGATATCTATAGACAGATAGACAGACAGACAGACTGACAGATAGTAGATAGATAGATATTACATACATACACACATACATACACACATACATACATATATACATACATACATAAATACATACATACATACATATATACATACATATATACATACATAAATATATACATACATACATACATACATACATTCATATATACATACATACATACATACATACATACAAACATGCATGCATACATACATACATACATGCATACATACATACATACATACATACATACATGCATGCATTCATACATACATACATGCATACATACATACATACATACATACATACATGCATGCATTCATACATACATACATACATGCATGCATGCATACATATATACATACATACATACATACATGCATACATACATACATACATGCATACATACATACATACATACATAATACATACAAACATGCATACATACATACATACATACATACATACATACATATATGCATGCATACATACATACATACATACATACATACAGACATACATACATACATAGCTTCATCGTACCTGTATATATCATATAAACAATCAATGCAGCCATGTCATCCACAGCTGATTTATTGACATATCCCGGGTCATCCACGTTCATGTAAAACAATATTGCATCAGAGCTGAGACACTGAAATGGAGTAAACATTTCATTTCTCATTAGTTACTTATAGACGTGTATTGGTAGGTTCTTATGTGAACGGTTAGTCGTGTGGTAGAGAATGTCGACCGTCGGGTTTCGGGTTCAAACCTGAGCTAGAACATTGGGATTGTTGTTTAGGTCCATGTAAAGGTCATCCTGCTCACCTAGGTTTAAATGGAAACCTGACTTTACGTTGCGGGAGTAAAGGTGGCTGGGCGTTGTGCTAACCACACAATCCGTCAATATACCGCGAGGTTACTGAAACGGTTGAACTTTACACTTCATCTGCTCCAATGAGGCTTTAGGCACTTAAGTGAACATTACATTGGTGATCGTGTATCTGTTCATAGTGTCATGGATTTTACTATACAAATCTCTTTCTTATTCTTTATAGATATAATTAAATTTTAGTAGGAGCGTTTTATAGGCCCGTTAAGGCATTAAGCGTAAAAAAAAAGAGAAACAGAAAATGTAAATACATAAAGGTAATTTTTTTTTAGTCTCATCTACCTCTTCATGAGTAAAGTGAAGTTCATAAAGTTCCCTTAGGCCCTTAAAGGGCTCATCGGGGCAGATGAAGTGTAGAATTCATCTGTTTCAGTAACCTCGGCGTATGACGGGATTGTGTGGTTAACACAACGCCCAGCCGCCTTTACTTCCCCCAACTTAATACCGGGTACCCATTTAAAGCTAGGTGAACTATCTCTTTACATTACTCTCTATTTTTTGGGATTTGGACAGTCGGTTGATATTACGTATGTTACTTTATCTTTCAGTATTTACTTGACAACATTATAAAGAAGAAATGCAATTATGTAAAACAAAATCATGTAGTTTACCTTTTCTCTTATAATTAAGTGGTCAGTGTCATGGCTGTCCTCTGTTCTACTGATATGACCTCCATCATGATAATCATGTCTAGTAATGACATGAGGAGAGATCTAAAAATAGAGTGTAAATCAAAGGTAGATTTAATGAGTACCGAATAGAAGAAAAAATATTCAAGGGCTTTGTTTCAATAGCTGGCAATTAAATGTAAATACTTCATTGAAAAGCCAGATGTGCCCCGCGATTGAAATGTGTGCCCACCCCTGTGCAGCACTGGGTAGTAACTAGTTACAGTAACGCTAGTTACTGTAACTAGTTACAATTTGAAGTAACTAATGCTGTAACTAGTTACTTTTACTGAACTGTAACTATTCTAAGTAACTAGTTACTTTTATCAGTAACTAGTAACGCAAATTACTAGTTACTTTGGTCGTTGTTGTATCATGTGTGCGCATGCGCATGTGTGTTTATTGGCGCCGGAACGAGCCTATGGCAATCAATAAAATTTGTTAAGTATTTTTATGTTTATGGTTATAGGAAGTTCGAGTTGGTTGTGAGCGATAAAAAAGCTAATTTATTTTTTGACAAACTCAATGGCGGACTCAAAGCAAATTGAAAATTCTTTTGAACGTTCAGTGTTTACCGAATTTTTTACGAAAATTGAAATAGATAACAAATACGTTCGTGTACGTTGCAAGCTTTGTCCTCCAGCTACGAAACAGACTTATAGCTGCGCGCTCAATTCTACGGCCAATCTCAAAAAACATTTGCAGGTTAGCAATAATATGATATTATATAATTAACAGGCTGAAGATGCCATTGTTTCAAAACATTTACATTTGTAAAAACCAATTTATTATTTTTTATAATTATATTTTTGTACTACTTTTTATTATTAGAGTGTTCATCCTGCTGCACATGATAAATTACCAACACTGAAGAGGTCTGTCACTTCATCAAATGGATTACCTGAACCGGTGGCGAAGAAACAGAAAACTTTAACTTCATGGACCAGTAATAGTGTGGCACTTCTGTCACAGCAACATGTTAACGATCTGATCATGAACTTTGTTATCGGAGACATGCAAGCATTTTCAGTTGTTGAATCACCTGAATTCATTAAATTGGTAACTGGACTTCAACCCGGCAAAACTGTGATGACACGAAAGACTCACTGGTTGGTAGTAGTATTTACAATATATTTTTTATGTTTTGTATCATTATTTAATTAGTACATTGTGTTGCTATTTGTGTTTGTATAATTTCGCTATCAACATATACAGTGATTTTAGATTTATTAATTTGTAATTGGTATTTAGATTTCAGATTTGAACTTAAAGGCATTATTTGCATAAAATGTCATTTATCTTATCTCATTACAAATTTCTTAAAATAATATAAACAAAAAATGTTTATTCTAGCAATTTAAAAAAGCTTTTGTTGTATAATTTTAATATGCAGGCAACATTGAAGACGAATACAAAACAATGCATCAGGATCTTCAGCAGAAGCTGTCACTTGTTACTGTAGTCTGCACGACAGCAGATATCTGGACAGCCCATAATCGAAGTTTTTTTGGAGTAACCGTGCACTGGATAGAGATAAGTACACTAGAACGAAAATCAGCTGCTTTGGCATGTTCACGATTACGAGGCAGACATACCTTCGACTTGATTGCTGCAACACTTGAAGAAATTCACTCCAAATTCCGCATCACTGAAAAAGTTATATGCACAGTTACTGACAATGGATCAAATTTTGTAAAGGCTTTTAAAGTGTTTTCTGAGCTGGAGACAATGCCTGCAGACTCAAAACAGGATGGAGCAGTGACCTTTACTAATGTTGCAGACATTCTAGAAAATGACAAGCAATCTTGCCAAGATGCTTCAGAGTTTACATTGCCACCTCATCATCGTTGTGGAGCTCACACAATGAATCTTATAGCAGTTTCTGATTCAGAAAAAAGCAAAATGATGATTTTAATTACAAAAAGTTGAACCGCAGCACTTTTGCTAAATGCGCTGCACTCTGGAACAAGGCAAGCAGAAGTCCACAGGCAGCTGAAGTGGTGCATGATTTATCCAATTTAACACTTGCTGTTCCAAATGCTACACGATGGAACTCATTTTATAATTCTGTTGGCAAAGTCTATGTCATTGTTGAGAAAAAAATCTGAAGCTGTGTTAAATGACATATGCAGCAAACTTTCTCTAACAAGTTTCCGCCCAAATGAAATAGTTTTCATGGCCGAGTACATCAAGGTTATGCAACCATTAGCCATGGCTCTTGACACGTTGCAAGCTGAAGTCAACTGCTTCATGGGACTACTCCTACCAACAATTTCTTCCTTGCGTTCACATCTTTCTTCAATGAAGCCCTTATTGAAGTTTGCTGCTCCACTGGCTGATGCATTACTTAGTGGAATCAGTAAAACATTTGGCACACTTGAAGGTGAAGATGATTTGATAATTGCAAGTGCTTCTCATCCAAAATTCAAGCTCCGATGGATACAGTCTGACGCTGAAAGAGTTCGAGCTAAATATTTGCTGCTACAAGCAATGCAGGCCATGGCTGACTGTGATGCTGCAGGCAATGCTTCCAATATTACAACAGCAACGACTTCATCATCTCATGTAGGAAGTTTCTTCTGTTTTTATGAGTCTGATACTGGAGGTAGTACTCCTCAGTTCGAACTTGAACTTTTCCTAAACGATTCTTCAAAAGACATATCTAGTCTCCATCACTATCCACTTGTGAAACAAGCATTTGTTCGTAAAAACACAAGTCTTCCATCAAGCGCTCCAGTGGAAAGGCTACTTAGCATAGGCGGGCAAATACTGACTCCACGAAGAAATAGTCTAACGGATGATCATTTTGAAATGATCTTACTGCTAAGAGCCAATAAAAAACTGATACAGTGATTATTAATTAGTTAGTTATACAACACAACAATTAATAGTTTTTAATGATAGGTTAATTTTAAACTTTAAACTGGTTGATGTTGCTTTGACTAATATATTGGTGAATGATTGTTTTTTTTTTATAAATACTTATCATACTGTTTTTAATAAAGAATTATGTGACATATTATAACCGTTGTTGAAGAACCATACAACCCATCCTTGACAATCCCAGTAACAATTAGTAACTATCTAGTTACTTTGTGGAGTAACTAGTAAAGTAACTAGTTACATTTTGAATAGAGTAACTAATAGAGTAACTAGTTATATTTTATCTGTTGTAACTAGTAACTATAACTAGTTACAGTCTGACAGTAACTAGCACAGCACTGCCCCTGTGTAAGTAAATCGTGTGACAGATTTAAAAATGTGTACAACTTAAAATAAACTATCGAAGTCGATACTAACCCCAGGGGTGGGTTAAAGTTTTAAGTCGTGGGCCACAATAGGTTTTTTAATTAGACGAAAGGGCCGGACCAATAACAGATTGATGATGGAGGGTTGAATCAATGTAAATTAATTGTAAAGGCCATAGAATAAAATGCTAATTCTAGGCTTCACTCTGAATCAAGTGGCGGCCCCGAATCAAACTGTACGGTGGGTCGGATTAGGGCCATAGTTCGCCCCAAGGCTGTACTAACCGTAAGTGACGTCAGTAAGGACTGAAGCCCAGAGCTGCTAAAATGTCCACTGCCGTTGTTGGCTGCAATGTTAGCGATTTGACCTCTTACATCAGACGTCGATGGTAAAGTATTGTTACAGTTTGAAGAATTCACCAAGATGTGTAACAATAAGAGGCATATCTCATTGAATTGAACTCTATTGACTCCCTTGTCTGGTGTCACTTTCGCTAAAGACATAAGCAATGAAGTGTTGAAACACTGAAATGCAGAGAAATAAAACATAAATCACACATGTAAGTCAAAACATTACATTTTACAGTACATCATAATCTGTGAAGCTTTAAATGTTGGAAGGCACCATGGAAGCTGATGAGCACTATAGAATACAACTTGAAAACGTCACATTTCAACGTTTACTGTTCACTAGACAATAAATATATTTATATTAGAGTCAACGTTTACTGTTCACTGGACAAGGTATATGTTAGTTTAATTTTCAATTGTTCATTAGACAATGTATATGTTAGTTTAATCTTCAACTGTTCACTAGACAATGTATATGTTAGTTTAATTTTCAATTGTTCATTAGACAATGTATATGTTAGTTTGATCTTCATCTGTTCACTATACAATGTATATGTTAGTTTAATCTTCAACTGTTCACTGGACAATGTATATGTTAGTTTAATTTTCAATTGTTCATTAGACAATGTATATGTTAGTTTAATCTTCAACTGTTCACTAGACAATGTATATGTTAGTTTAATTTTCAATTGTTCATTAGACAATGTATATGTTAGTTTGATCTTCATCTGTTCACTATACAATGTATATGTTAGTTTGATCTTCGACTGTTCACTAGACAATGTATATGTTCGTTTGATCTTCAACTGTTCACTATACAATGTATATGTTCGTTTGATCTTCAACTGTTCACTATACAATGTATATGTTCGTTTGATCTTCAACTGTTCACTATACAATGTATATGTTAGTTTAATTTTCAATTGTTCATTAGACAATGTATATGTTAGTTTGATCTTCATCTGTTTACTATACAATGTATATGTTAGTTTGATCTTCAACTGTTCACTAGACAATGAATATGTTAGTTTGATCTTCAACTGTTGACTAGACAATGTATATGTTCGTTTGATCTTCAACTGTTCACTAGACAATGTATATGTTAGTTTAAGCCTCAACTGTTCACTAGATTATTCAACATATACGTTTAGATGTCTACCTATCAGATTCACTCACACATATAAAGATCAATTAAAATTGATCAACAGTTGATCAAATGATTACAAAAAATGTACATAGTAGATTCAATTATATAAATTATCAGGTAAACAATATTTTATATGCAAGTGTGTAACTAGCGTTTAAACATGTGCATGCGGATCTCTCATTATGGCAGAACTAAAAAATGGACATCGTATTCCGTGTCGACAAGTACTGAAGCTTAAGATGTCTTCCCTGTAAATGCCGCCCGGGAATGCCGCCTTTTTCCTCAACAGTTTGTGTGCTCTCTCTCCGAAAAAAAAAAAAGAAACATAGCTGACCTTTACCACATTTACTTTACTGGTCACCTGAACGACTGACCTACTGATCCTCTTCTTAATGTTTAGCTGTACATCTGACCTAAAAATAAATCAGCGCTGTTAACTTACCCATGACCCCCCCCCCCACACACCTTTACCTACTTTAAATATATTAAATATCGTGGCAATAAATAAATAAGCTACTTAAATAACTTATTATTTTTATGACGGTATTTCTACGATCCACTGAGACAAACACAATTTACTTCATTGACCGACTAGTACTGATAATTCGATAAGCACTAGGTTCTCTTATAATAAGGGGGACAGATGGTCGAGAGGTAAAGCGCTTGACTGTCGACCTGAGGGTCCCGGGTTCGATCTCTGTTGAGGGCCAATGAATAATTCGTGTCATGGTGAAGGTCCCAGCAATAACTCCCGAGATGCCCATTGTACTATTGGTAATTTATATGATCTAAGACACACAGACAGGCCCACTGAAAATTCGGGCCCCTGGGCAGGTCTGTCACGGCCCCCGTGCTGATAATAATTCGCCCCCCCGCCCATCCCTATCAGCGGGTCTGCACACAGATTACCCCCTCCGCCCCGTCTTTCTGTCAATCCAGATCAAACTGCATGTGATCATTGAGGAGTCATTCACATATTAAATAACGCAGATTTGTTCTTACTATTTTATTGGACCCCCCCCCTCACTCACCCCGCATACCCTCCCAGAGTAAAGTTGTCTTTTTTTACTATTTCTCATTATCGCGTGTTACGTCTGAAGTCGTTAATGAAAAGTCGAAAGTGAACGAACCCAGAGCAACTCTCACGGATGTACACAAGAGACGACCGTCTATAGCTCCCAATGTAACAGCCCCACACCCCCGCCTCTTTCAACGAGATTATGTCCAAAGGTCATCGACTAAGACCTATTTTTTTTAAGACGTCCCTGAAAAGATTAGATTTTCATCTCTTAGATCAGCCCTCAGCAAGCGACGCCCCGCCCGCGAGCCTAATCCGGCCAAAGATCCGTTCCTTGTTTCTTACTGAAACACAGCACAAGCTTTGTCTGTAATCAGGACTACCTTTAATGTCCTGTGTTCGATTCTCTGCGAGAACCTAGGCGAATTTTTCAAGGTAAAATTTGTTTCGAAGTCGTCCGACAAGTCCACACAGCCTTTTAATGGGTACATGACTTTAAGTTGGGGAAATAAAGGCGACTGGGAGTTGTGGTAACCACACAATCCCTTCATATGCCGAGGCTATAGAAACAGATGATTTCTACACTTCATCTGCCCCGATGGCCCATTTGGGCTAAGGGGAATTTGCTTTTTTGTTTATCAGTTTTTTACACCTCCTGCCCGCCGGTCAAATCAATGAATCAATTGTGGCCAGATACTCAAAAAGTTTGCTCACCCACGTCTTGGATCCTATAATCCACTAATGCGAGTGATTTTTTATGCCCTTCCTACACCCCCCCTCCCACTATAGCCGAGAGTGTCATGTTCATGGAGGTACCACGGGTGACATAGGTACGTGGCAAGATACAGCAGGGAGTCGAACCCGTAACCCACAGCATGCAGTTCTGACTGCACAACAGGAAAACCTAGCTCGCCACCAAAGGGCCACCCAATCTACCCAACCTCAATGTAGGGCGTCCTTTTTTACATTGGTGTTTTGGGCCCTCAAAGGGACGAGGCGTGAGTGTTGACGATCATAGTCATATTTATAGAAAATGCTACATAGTGGTACTATGTTTATTGAATATAGTTAGCATAATCATTCATAATAAATGACTACAATTTTAAATATATATATATATATATATATATATATATATAACATTTATATATATATATAAATATATATATATATATATATATATATATATATATATCTGTGTTCGTTTGTGCTTTGTATTTAGCATAAAAACATCAACACATTTTTTCTCTAAGAGTTATGACCGGCTACACTCTAGCCTCATCCTTGCCCCCACTCTACACAAGAACCACCCTGGTCCTATGAATAAAGTAAATATTGAAGACGCAAAGTTAAAAAAAAACAAAATATTTAAAACTAAATCCTGTTTCTTTAGGTTAAGAAGGCCTAGCTATAAAACAAAAACACTTTTGTTCGTATACAATATGACAAAGACACAATAAGGGCAGCAGTGAATCATCCTTGACAGGAGGGAAAGTAGAATTTAAAAATTAGCCTGGTAATTTAATACCTTAGGGAAACTGGTATATGGACAAGTTAGACAACTGCCAGGTAACCGTTGAGACACAGGTCGTGCAAACGTTAATGAATTATATAGCAGGGTGGGAGACGCGAGTGGGTTGTTGCCCTTTAATATAAACATACCACAATCACAGCGATTAAAAAAAGGATAATGATTGGACGGTGAAAGGAATGAATACAAAGTGCTTTGATCTTCAACCGTGGCCGTGGGTTCGACACAACAAGTCCAAAATGCAGGAAGATAAACAGAAATAGGTAGAAATAATTAGATGGATTTATTACTGTTTAATAAATAATTTGGTTGAATAAAGTAAAAGACAAATATACAGACTCACTGAAAGTAAGACAGACTCATAGAAAGACAGGTAGTTAGACAGACAGATAGATGTAAAGATAGAATAGATAAGGTAGATAGATAGATAGAATAGAATAGAATAGTATAGATAGAAAGATTGATAGAATAGATAGATAGATAGATAGATAGATAGATAGATAGATAGATAGATAGATAGATAGATAGATAGATAGATAGATAGATAGATAGATAGATAGATAGATAGATATATAGATAGATAGATATGCAGACAGGTAGAGTTTTAATCATAACCACATAAGTAATATTTTTGTGACCTGTAATTGATGTATGTCATAATACACAATTATATCAACTGGTTGTATTTCAGCTGGCAACCTGACCAGAAATCCTACAAAGGTTAAGATTTAGTGTCTCAATGGGAGGGAAAGGAGGGGATGTGATACGGAGCTCTTGTCTCCCTCCCCCTCCCCCCCCCCCACAGTAAGTCTTTTTCTTCTTTTAAGTGTTTCATTGATTTTCACATTTCAGTTGACCTTGACCTTTAAAGGTTAATCTCAGACCCACAAGTTCTGATCCGTCAACATGTTTACCTTTGGAGATCATTTTCTTTTACCGCTATTAGCTGTGTGTCAAGTGAATCCAGGTGATTAAATTACAATTTTGCGGCGACATGTTGAGAATAAAGACTTTTCCTTGTCAATCACACAGAAAGTGTGTGTTAAATTAAATGAAGTTAATACAAAGACAGGCATGTGTTCAACTCAATGGCTAAATATGCAAGAGCTTGTATTTCAGTTTGGTTGGCATTTTCAAATTTCAAAAGAATCATTTTATTAGTCAATGAATAAATCTAGAATGGATAAAAATTATATTTTAAGGAAGTTGAACAATAGTAATGGCGTGTATTAAAAACTATATTTTGAATAATTTTTTTATTGTTAATGTCGATTAATAAAATGATTTTATTTAGTTTAACCCAACATAGTGACAAAAATGCACGCATTTAACTTTCGTTATATTAAACCGTGGATTGTTAAACTTTTCTCTTTGTACGGTTACAGTTGGCCGAATATGTATCTCAGTCTTGTTAATTATATATAAAGACCTATATATAGTCCTAGCCTGCTTCATTTCTTGTCTTAGGTGGTTCTATCTACTAATAATAAAAATTAAAAAAAAATTTCTGAATCTAAAAATGTAATGTGTGGGGGGGGGCGTGGCAGTGGCGTAGCGAGCTTAACTCGCGCCCGGGGAACAATATCTTTTTAGCGCCCCCCCCATTCAAAAACCATATAATATTGAATGTAAATTATACCATTTGGCACCCCTTTGTGAGTAGCGCCCGGGGCATGATGCCCCCTTGGCCCTCCTCGCTACGCTACTGGGGTTTATGTAACCTAGCATGAAGCTATTGAGAATATTTTTCTTCCGTTTTCTCAAAAAAAAAAAACAGGTAATTTATAAAAAAAAAATATTTGAATAAAGATATAAAAAAAAACGTTTCAGGATCTGCACCTTAAGTCAGCAAATATCCGACTGACGCTGTAGGAACGAACATTTCGGCTACCAGTGTAGTAAAGTGTTTGTAAACAAAATACAGAAAGATTATTGCTAAAAATAGAAAACACCACGTCAAGTTGCTCATTGACATGAGCTTTTTAATTTTACATATTTTTTTTTAAATTGACAATAACAACAGTCACTATATTTTGTTCAGTTCTAAATTTGATTAATTATAGCTTTACTAAAGTTTTATTAAGTTTCATATGTCTTTCCGTAAATTAGAATAAATTTTCATTAGCTATTTATCATCATATAATAAAAAGGTAGCTGTTTACACATTTTATTAATAACTAAATTCTAAACAGTATGAAATATCTAAACCATTCAATACACCGTTTATTATATCAAATTAACTAAAATTCCTACATCACACTAATTAAAATGTTCTAATGAGTACTAAATAACAACAAGCTACTTATTACTTACTGTCTTCATTTGACACTGGTCTTTCTCACCACAAGGTAAACGCTGTGACAACTTGTTGATAAACCTTTCAATCTGTCCCACTTTGAGACGGTCAGTTCCATTTATCCCATTGTCCGTCAACATATGATTAAATGCGTTAAAGGGTTTCCTGCCACAGTGACCCAAGTCCACCGTCAACAGGGATACCAATAAAACCAAGCAGAGAGTCATTCTACCAAAGAAATATATCACCATTGTATACCCAAAACAAAAAAAAAAAATCAGCGAATAAAGGACACAAAATAAATCTGAAATATTCACTCACACTAAATCTGTGTAATATTGTTCTAATGCGCACAGATGTTGTTTATATAGCCGTGCTCGCATGAACAATAAACATAGCTTTATGTGCGCGTGTGATGAAACTAGCACTGATTGTGTACAAAAAATGAAAATAAAGCAAGTGTCGGTGAAATAAAAGAGAAAAATTGCGACGTCTATGCGGACACGGTTGACCTACATTTAAGGCCCACGGTGGAGGTACAGGTGACTAAATGGAGGATCTTACCTGCACCAACGCTGGACGTCAGAGTGTTGTACCTACCTCTACATAAAGCAGGCTTAACAATTTGCCTGCGTCAAAAAAAAAATATCCGGTTTAATATGGCACACCGTACGTACCAAATGATTTCCTCATCGCTAATTATCTGTATTCACCTGTTAAATTAGTATTATTTATTTTACTTTTCCTCATCTTATTTTGAGTATGATCGCGTTTTTTTTCGGCTATAATTCGAATGAAAGTCTTAAACGAGAATCCGAAAAGTTTATGTCAGATGTGACTATTTCTAGTTTGAATCGATTTCCATTTCTAGTTTGAATCGATTTCTATCAAATTAATTTGGCCACTATACACTCCCCGATTACATCAATATTTAAGATGATATTAATTTTTTTTTAGGACAAATCTTGGTGAAAGGAAGAAATTGAGGAAGAGAGATATATCTCAATAAATAACATATTTTGTTAATGACTATATTAAAAAAGGACTTTACACTATCCACTAAATACCATAATGTGTATTTGCAGGTTAACTCTACAGGTAAAGCGTTTAAATGAGGGGGGGGGGGGTCCCTGTTTCATTCTCCTATGACAACCACTGGATGGGTCATGGCTAAAGTTTACTCTGTATCTCCCGTGGTGTCTACATGGCCATTACACATCTCTATACTTATAAGACGCATTTGTTGTCTGTCTGTTCCCTTATAACTCAAGATCCAGAAAACCAAATAACGTGAAATTTGTTACACATACACATAATTACATGGGAAAGGTTATAGGACATGTTTCGTTTCATCTCGATGGGTAGTTTAATTGTAATTAATTATTTTAGTATTTTACTATATTAAAGTAATCTCGACGGCGCCATAGATAAAATTCCTCTGTGACGTCATCTCCCGGAAACTCCAATTGTAAACATGATGAAATCAATAGTCATATCTATTTACCAATCGTCTTATGTATTCGGAAGATTAAAATTAAAGGTGCACTTTAATAAACCGAGATACGTTAATTAAAATGTTTCTGTGACATTATTAACATTATTTATTATCTCAATGGGTAGTTTAATTGTAATTAATTATTTTAGTATTTTACTATGTTAAAGTATTCACGGTATGGGATCGCCTTCACTATAAATAAAAATTCTCTCTCTCATTTCCCGATGATGAACTTGCGCGGGGTGCTTTAAATGTTATTGCATTCAAATTGTATCAATGCACAGGGCATTCCCTTTATTCGCGCACCAAGTGAATGTGTCATTGAACGGACGGAGAAGAAAGGGTTAGGGACGGAAAAAAAAATATTGTTGTTGTTTTTTTTCCATGCTGGAAGTACCCGGCTTTGCCCGGGATTAAAATAAGGTTTTCTGTTTATTTAAGAAGCGTAATTTGACGTTTAATTGTACAGAGAGAGGGAGGGGGAGGGAGATAAAGAGAGAGGGGGGCAGGGAGGGAGAGGGAGGAAGGGGAGGGGAGAGAAGGAGGGAGGGAAAGGGAGGGAGGGAGGGAGAGAGGTGGTAGGGAGGGAAATAAAGGGGGAGGGAGGGAGAGGGGAGGGTTGGAGAGACGGAGAGAGAAAGGGAGGAAAGGAAAGAGAAAGGAAGGGAGGGAGTAGGGTGGGAGAGAGAGAGTGGGAGGGAGAGAAATAAAGAAAGGGAGATAGAGAGAAATAAAGAGAGAGGGGGGCAGGGAGGGAGAGAGAGGAAATGAGGGAGGGAGGGGGGAGAGAGAGAGGAAGAGGGGGAGAGAGGGAGGGGAGAGGGAGGTAGAAAGGAGGGAGGGAGAAAGGAGGGAGGGAGAGAAATGGGAGGGAGTGAGAGATAAAGAGAGAGGGGGCAGGGAGGGAGAGGGGGGAAGGTGGAGAAGGGGGACGGGGGTGAGAGAAGGAGGGAGGGAGATAGGGAGAGAGAGGGAGATGGGAGAGTTAGGGAGGGAAGGAGAGGGAGGGAGGGAGGGAGAAAGGGAGGGAGGGAAAGAGAAAGGGAGAGAGGGGGTAAAGAGGGAGAGAGAGGGGGAGGGAGGGAGAGAGAGGAAGGGAGAGAGGGGGTAGGGAGAAAATAAAAGGTAAACAGAAAACCTTATTTTAAACCCGGGCAAAGCCGGGTACTTGCAACTAGTTGTCTATATAGGGGATGAAAGGAAATCACTTTTAAAAAAAGTCCAATTAGCGGTTTATAGGATCTAAGAGATTTCATCTCATACTTACAGAGACATTTCATGTAGCATGTTGGCCCTCGCTACATTGAAATGAACTTTTTTTTTAATTAAAAAAAAACAACTGGTTTGCACTTTAAACTAAAGACGACCTGTTATATTTAAATAAATGAAAGATTATTGGGTTTTTTATATATATATATATATTTACATGACAGATCTGTTTGACCTGAATATTTCTCTGTTTCGTTGTTGTTTTTGGAGAGAAAGAGTGTTGGGAAGAAAAGCATAGACAGAGACTGAGAGATATTTGGATGTCAATGACAACAGTTCCTGAAGCAAATTTAGTACTGCATTGAGGTCATTTGGCTGTGGATGCTTTAGACGGTCATCTGATTTGGCTGTCCATAAAACGGCTCCGCTTATCACGTGTGATAAATAGTCCAGTTGACTTGAGTCGAGAGGGGGGGGGGGGGTTCTTGTATGCTCCGATTAGCTGGAGTTGATGGAGCTATGGCAGGCTTTCGCTTACTAAGAGTCGATAATGCTAATGCTGGCTCTAGTTGACTGGAGTAGATGAGGCTTACGAAGGCTCGAGTGGACAATCAAATAGGTCTCTGGATTGTGCATCGCTTATATTATGTTTCTCTTCAGCATTTGTTTTTTTTTAACTGTAATTACCAATAACACAGTGAGTGTAAAGTCCCTGTAAGGATGAGATCAAATCTCTTATATCTTGCATACCAGTAATGTGACGGTGTTTATAGTGCCCTTCTTTTATCCCCACAGTTGTCGATAGTGCAATGGCTATGGAGGCACCACGGGAGATATAGCGGGGACTTCTGCCATGACCAGAAGTATCCATTGGTCCTAACGGGAGATCGAACAAGGGACCCTCATGTCGACAGTTAAGCACTTTACCACAAGACCATGCGTCCCCTGATAACACATTGTAAACATTAGCATCTCAGACGGTTTTATGACTTACTCTTATGTTTACTCAAAAGTTCTTTTTTGAAATGTGTAAATGTGTACTATTTGACATTATACACACATACACAATACTGCATTATGCTTTAGTCTTCCTGTCACTGTAAACTTCTACCGTGTTAATCTATACATAACTCACTAAGTAACACTAACACCTTATAAACAGCTTACTTTGGAAACCGATTTAGAGGGGGAATAACCTATGCTAATGTATCGCACATTTTTAAATCAAATTTTCATTGCTCTCTGTTCAAGTTACATCCCTTTTCTTGAGTATAAATGTCCACTAGATTCGTTTTCTACAAATATATCTTACAAATTAACACAAATTACATATTGTGTGCATAACATAGTCATCATCATCATTGCCCGTCACTCCTGTCGGAGTATGGGCCACCAAATAAAGATATCCAGCGACTTCTGTCCTGAGCCATTCTCTCCAGCTGCTTCCAGCTGAACCCCATCCTGGTGATGTCCGATTCGAATTCTCGCCTCCAGGTGTTTCTTGGCCGGCCTCTCTTTCGTTTTCCTTGAGGATTCCAACTCAACACTTGCCTAGAGATGTTACTTGCCGGCTTTCGTAATGTGTGGCCTATCCATCCCCACCTCCTCTTCCAGACCTCTTCTTCTATTGAAGCTTGGCCGGTTCTTTCTAAAAGGCTGGCATTGGTGATGGTGTCAGGCCATCGTATTTTAAGAACTTTCCTAAGGCACCATCGTATTTGAAGAACTTTCCTAAGGCACCATCGTATTTGAAGAACTTTTCCAAGGCACCATCGTATTTGAAGAACTTTCCTAAGGCACCATCGTATTTGAAGAACTTTCCTAAGGCACCATCGTATTTGAAGAACTTTCCTAAGGCACCATCGTATTTGAAGAACTTTCCTAAGGCACCATCGTATTTGAAGAACTTTCCTAAGGCACCATCGTATTTGAAGAACTTTCCTAAGGCACCATCGTATTTGAAGAACTTTCCTAAGGCACCATCGTATTTGAAGAACTTTCCTAAGGCACCATCGTATTTGAAGAACTTTCCTAAGGCACCATCGTATTTGAAGAACTTTCCTAAGGCACCATCGTATTTGAAGAACTTTCCTAAGGCACCATCGTATTTGAAGAACTTTCCTAAGGCACCATCGTATTTGAAGAACTTTCCTAAGGCACCATCGTATTTGAAGAACTTTTCTAAGGCACCATCGTATTTGAAGAACTTTCCTAAGGCACCATCGTATTTGAAGAACTTTCCTAAGGCGCCATCGTATTTGAAGAACTTTCCTAAGGCACCATCGTATTTGAAGAACTTTCCTAAGGCACCATCGTATTTGAAGAACTTTCCTAAGGCACCATCGTATTTGAAGAACTTTCCTAAGGCACCATCGTATTTGAAGAACTTTCCTAAGGCACCATCGTATTTGAAAAACTTTCCTAAGGCATAACATAGTACCGCTATATAATGTATAAAGAACAAAGTTCCGGGTTTGATACTGAGTCTGAACAAAGATATTTTTTTCTGGTGAAAGTTGGTTAACAATCTCTCCCCCCCCCCATTCCATCCAGCTTTAAATGTCTTCGCGACTTAAGATGGGGAAGTAAGGCGACGCCATCCTGCTGGCCTGACAATTCCCTACAGAAAAAGATATATTATACACACCATATGTCCCTTTGGACAATGCTTTTTTTTTATTTCGAGCACGTAGTAAATGACAGCCGTAAGGTTTGGTAAATGAAACTAGATGTATGCTGCAAATTCTGAACGCCGTACGACCTTGATCTAACGCCAAGGGCAAACCAGGGACGAGTTTATAAACATTGTGGTTTAATGGACACATTTTTTTTAGCTATATGAACAAACCATTAACATTATGGTTCAATGTCCAAGATTTATTACTTCTTGAATGTGAACTTTTAATTTCACATTGCTTAACGGTAAAAATCCAGATATTTTATTTTTCAGCTCATGATGTCAGATATTGAATTTATGTAACTTGCAAACAGTAACTGTCTCACTGGGCCTTAGATTTATTTCAGCTATGTGACTAACAAAAAAAATATTATTATAAATGTTCAAAAAGAAATCATTAACACAAATCGGCGACTCATATGACACAATGATTTATGTCATGTCTTAAGAATTGATTTATAAAATGTGGTGAACAATGTGGTGAAACTTACATAGTACAAAAGTGCATTTTGGGATTATGCACCATGACGTTTTTCAAAAGATACGACAATCAATGAGTCCATTCACACAGAGCCGTACATTTTTTTTAAGGTTTTAAAACACTGCAACCACTTAGATCTGTAAAAGGAGCCTTTTGAAATATCAGGGCCAATATGTTTCTAATATGATAATAGTCTAACATGTTAATCATCTTATATGGTCATAACCTAATATGCTGATATTTTTCTAATATGATAATAGTCTAACATGTTAACAATTTTATATGGTCATAACCTAATATGCTAATATGTTTCTAATATGATAATAGTCCAACATGTTAACCATCTTATATAGTCATAACCTAATATGCTATTATGTTTCTAATATGCTAATGATCTAATTTGCTAATCCGTATCTAATACTCCAATTTAATTTTAACACTAATTGGGACCCGACATAAATCGATACCTTAGGCCCAAAATCTTGTCACACTTTCCCAGATATAATCTCGTAATGCGGCCATTGGCTAACTAAGGCCCGCGGGTCAGATGCAGCCCGCGCGAATGTTTTATCCGGTCCGCAGCTTGTTTCAGAGTGAAGCACGGCACTAGAATTTCATATATTAGGATGTTTACATTTGATTTACTTTAGTTCATGTCCAAAATTTCCAAACATCTGAACTGTCGGTACGGCCCGCTAGTCATGTTCACGAGCACAATGTGGCCCGCGACTCAAAAAGTTTGCCAACACCCCCTGTCGTAATGAAATAAGATGGTTTTATGCATACATAGAATATATTCGCTGCTTACTCCAAGCCCATAATGCACTCAATAAAGGGCGGTGTAATGGGATGACACACGGCTAAGTGTCCCGTGGAGGAGTATTTGATGATAGCAGCTACTAAACTAACTTTCTACTAAACTAACTTTCAGAATGTTGACTAGAGATGAAGAATGATTATTGTTAAGATACATTGAAGTGAGTTGGGAACATCAGCGACAATGGCGCAAAATAAATTTCAAGCACTGATGTGTTACAAGAGACAAAAACCCTGAATGTTGTAAAGGTCGTGAAGATAGATAGAAGATGACTGAGGTCAAGAAAGATTTTTAAACCCATCGGGGGTGGGAGATTGGAGGAAGACGACCATTGGCGTGTAAAAGAGGGTGAGTGGACAGAGAAAAGGTGGACAGATCAGAGCTGTAGCAAGTAGTGGAAGAAGATACACTTTGAATTTATGTTTTTTCAATCATAAAAACCTGAAAGATTAAAAAAAGACCTTGCCAGTCATTAATCCTGTATTAAGATTAGGCATTGATAAACTTATATGATACTAATATTAATCATATAAATACATTAAAAGATACTTTATTTTAAATGCACAGACCCTTCTACAATTAAAAATGGTATTCGCATAATATGAGCTAAATAAAAAGGAAAATATTATGTTTTGAATAATCATTATATTGAATGAGCCATATGCTCATTGCATGTACTTAATTTATTGTAGTTTCATCTTGCAATAGATAAATTTCCACCTTCAAATAGTTTTCATGTATTGATTTTGTCACACCTACTGAATAGAGACACAGACATCGTACATTATAATTTATTAGTTGATTTACTTATTTTGTTAGTTGTACTTTCTCGTTCATCTATATATAAGTAGTCTGTTACATCCAGTCAGTGATAAAGTTACTTACAACTATAGAGGACTGCAATTGGGTGAGTCATACGATATATCTTGGTAGCGAAAATGTGTAATTTTTTATTTTACGCGATAATTTTTTTTTTCTGTTTTTTTTCCGTGTGTGTGAAGTCGCTGTAAGCATGATATGAAATCTCTTAGATCCTATAAACCATTAATGGGACGTTTTTTATGGTGCCCTTCTTTCATCCCCACCACAGCCGATAGTGCAATGGCCATGGAGGCACCACGGAGATATATTGGGAACTTCAGCCAAGACCTGAAAAATTCCTTTGCTCCTCACCGGAGATCTTTAGGTCGACAGTCGAGTGCTTTACTGCATGACCATCAGTCCCACTGATTATCTTGTCGTATAACTAAAAATTGTGAGATCGACTTTGACAAATGTTTCCATTTAAAAAAACTGGTGAAACCGTTTCAAATGTTCGTTAAAAAGTATGATAAATAATATACCGTAAACAATATTGTTGCAAAATAATAATTAAGGGTCAGGGGGCCAATGGGTGTTTCTCTTCAATAAAGAATTTATTTTTTAAAGAGCTGCTCTTCAATAATTCTTCTTTTTATTAAA